>JAIUZE010001235.1:0-32878 GCA_022085475.1 Heliosperma pusillum | reverse complement strand
AATTATAAATATCGGTATATTTATAATCCTGCTAATTAAATATAACGGTTTATGTTTAATTACGAATTAACATTTGAATTCGTTTAAGCTCACATTATATACTACAACTAAATATAACATTTTATATTTAATTACGAATTACAGTTAATTCGTCTTATCTAACATTATTTAATCGTTATTAAATAATCATATCATCATCACATTGACTAACCTTTTAGTCAAAACCACCGACTAACCTTTTACTCATTTAATAAGGCATCAATATGATTATTTTCTCAAATAATCACATCTCTCAATCACATCCTTTAGGTGTGACCTTTAGGGACCAGTTGATCACCGCCATCTGTATGACGATAACGTCAAACTTATCTAGCAAGCCAACCGTTATCGATAAACGTTAATCAACTGATTACAATACAAAGTATACCCTGTGAACCTACAGAGATTTATTTATGTTATTGCACTAACTGTGGAGGACACTGGCCCCAACAAAGTGGTCTTTCAATACCGTACTGAATTTGCAGCCTTCTGACAAATGTTCATAACCAACTAGGAGTCGAATTACCGAATGATCTCAACTTGAATCGATCTCCTATAATGTTTTGTTCCAAATATAAATGAAAACAATACGTTTGGCTGCTCTTAGTGGATCCAAGATCCTAATCTGTATTGTCTTAATATCTGTCAAATTGTAGAATGTATGCAATATCCAAACACATACAAACTAAGTAAATAACACATTACTTAAACACGTGAAATAAGACCTGAAACACGTGAATTTAAGCATTACTGTATATGATAGAATATTTTATTTGGGGCATTAATGAGACTATTTATGTCTCCTTTACTGAAAGAGTCTTAACAACAATTAGTTTACTGACTCCCACTAAATCTTGAGTAACTACAATCATCAACCACATTCATCAAATATCAAATAAGATGACAGCCTGGCAGATTTGTATTCTTTATGACAGAAAACCTTACTTGAGCTTTATTGGATGAATTACCTTAATTTGCAAAACATCTACTTTGAATATATTGAATCAAAGTTTTTGTTACTGCACTGAATAGTTTCACCAATGTCACCATTGAGAAACAAATCTTTAACATTCATCCAATGTAACTGAAAAACCGAATATGCCAAAATATCCTTATAATCATTGTTGACAAGATGAAATATATTGTTACAGTACCTTTTGAACCCTCCTTGATAACAAATAAAATATTTGAAACCAATATATTTCACAACTTTAGGTAATGAAACAAGGTCATAAATATCACCGTCCTTTAAATGACTTATTTTCTTTATGGCATCAATCCACTTATATAAGTTAGGACCTTCAATGGTTTTGGCTGAAACTGATTGAATCAACTTCTCTCATTCCGAGTCCTAAATGTTTCAGAACATTCGGTGCCAGGTCGTGGATAGGACGTCCATAGTGTTCCTAAGAGTCGATTCTTTTGACTATCGACTGTCTCTTGAGATTAAGGCAGTTTTTGGGTGACTTTGGTTTCTTTCTCATGGTCGACCGTAACAGGAGGCTAAGTAGATTTTTACTGGGTCATTTCATACTGCGCTTGTATCTGCAGGATTCGAGTTGAGGAAAATATCCAACCTTTATCAGGTTTTGTTATTTCTCAGTGCCACTTGAGGAGTTGTAACTGAAATGCATGGCAATGCTCGAATAATGATTCGTTTATCAGTTAAGTTACTCTCTAGTCGGGAAAACCACTCTTGATACTGATCGCTTGTAAAATGCGACCTTTGTAAATACGGACTTTGCAAATTGTTTTACATTGAGTGGGAGAAATTTATGGATATGAGAATCGGGTTATCGCACATACACTTGTAAGGACAAGTGGGAGATTGTTGGAGCGAGTGTCCTCCACAGTTAGTGTGATAACATGAATAAATCTCTTACAGGTTCACAGGGTATACTTAGTATTCTTATCAGTTGATTAACGTTTATCGATAACGGTTGGCTTGCTAGGAGTTTGACGTTATTGTCATTTTAATGGCAGTGATCTACTGGTCCCTAAAAGCCACACCTAAAGGATGTGTCTGAGAGATGTGATTATATGAATAATATAATCATATTGATGCCTTATTATATGACTAAAAGGTTAGTCGATGTATATGACTAAAAGGTTAGTCAATGTAATGATGATGCGATTACTTAATAACGATTAAATAATAGTAGCTGACACGAATTAAATGTAATTCGTGATTGAATATAAACCGTTATATTTAATCAATGTATATAATGTAAGCTTAAACTAATTAAAATGTTAATTCGTAATTAAACATAATATGTTATATTTAATTAGCAAATTATAAATATACGGATATTTATAGTTGACGTATATATATTATATTAAATGCTAATATAACCGAAAAAGGAAAGAAAAAAAAATAGTATTTTTCTCTCTTAATTTTCAGCTAATAAGGGTTTAATATAAGGAAAATATCTCCTATTATTCTTTTATGATAATTAGGTCAAAAACCCTAATTACATGAGTAGTAATAAGAGGAGAGCGAGACTCCTTTTTCTAACCCTAAGGGATTTGGCTGTGATAGAGCAAGAGGAACAAGTTTTTTTTTCTCTCTCTTGAATTCTCTCTATCATTCATCATCATACAAAAGAATAGTTAGCAGTAACTTTTCTCAAAAATTATTCTAGCACAAACAAGGCATATCTTGGAGCATCTTGGGTGCAACAATTAGGAGAATATCGATTTCGATATTGTTCATTGGCCAAATTTGCTAGGACCAAAGGTTAATTCTCAATTCCTATAATTTTATATTATGCAATTCATTTATGACTCGTAATTCATATACTATAGTTTCGTTATAATCCGTAAAATTAATGACGAAATATACCGATATTTCCTACAAGTACATCCTCTCTATTGTGGGAACTATTATGGGTTTCCTCTTACATAGAGGAAGATGGTTACTTCCTCTACTTTTAGAGGAAAGAACACATAGGCCCTTGTGCCCAAAAACTAATATTAATTGCCATGTTGTTTATTAAATTAGTTTTATTGATTTTTAAATTATTAAACTAATATAAAGTGACTCATAAAGTCATGATATTAAATAATAAATAAAAAAATAATATATAAGAAGATAATCTCTATTGTGGAGTAAAATAGAGCTAGAGGACATGAAGAGGATGCAGAATATGGGAAATGAGGTGGCTAAAGATGGAGTGAAGTGTCAAAAAAATACATGGAAAGATAAAAACTAAGAGGATGAAATCATCCTCTCTATTGTGGATGCTCTAACACTCTATCTCCTATAAGAGGATGTCTCTATATTGTGGAACTAAGAACATCCACAATAGAGAGGATGTAACCTCATCTTAGCACTCTTCCTCCTCTAAAAGGAGGTCCTCTCTATTGTAGGCATGTATTGAACATCCTCTTAGTAAGAGGATGTTCTCTACTTCCTCTAAAATTAGAGGAAATGAGACATAGGCCCTTGTGCCCACTAGCTAGTATTTATTTGTCATGTGGATTATTCACATTTATTTTTTTCATTTGTAACAAGTTGAAATGCAAATAAATGGGTAAATAATGGATAAAAGGATCCTATCTACTATGGGCAAAAATATATGAGAAGAGGATGAACATAGTGGAAATGAAGGTGAGTCATAAAGAAGGGGTCGTGTCAAAAAATGAGAGGGTGAAGAAAAAAAATAAGAGAATCATTTCATCATCTCTATGTTATCTCCCTTATTTCTTATTCAATTAAAACAAAAACAAAAAAAAACTAATAAACATTCAATTTTTGCTTGTTTTATGTTGCCAATTCCAGAAAAATAAAAATAGCTACCAAAAAACCTTCTTCCATGTCATCCAAATTGCCATTGACATCATCTTGAAGCTTCAAGAATGGTATCAAAACAAGATATCAAAGAAGACTCTTATTTGAAAGTAGCAGTGTATATTTTTCGTAAAATACCAATATTGTGGATTTTTTTTTTTGCATTTTCACTTTTTTTTCCCATTTTGTTTTATGAAAATTTAATTCGTTTTTTGTTTAAAAAATAAATAAATTACCAACATTCATTAGAGTGATTATATATAGTCACTCGAAACATAAAGAGTAATTCTAACATTAAATTATACGTAGTATATATCATAAATTTGTTGTTTTTATGTATCACTATATTTTATTCATCGCCTAATTTTTTTTTACAGTTAATTAATGATAATATTTGTGGCTGGTAATTAATTATTGGCAGAGTAGTTCTATTCAAACAAATTAAATTCATCCATGAACGTGGGTGGGGTAATCTAGCAGAAAATATGGCTTTTAAAACCTTCAACCACAGCCTGACAAATCAGCTATGTGGTTGTTCCTTTAATAAATAAGGATTACAGATTTGAAGTCAATTATAGTATAAAATGATTTTAAAGATCATAATGGTAAAAATTTCCGTATAATATTTAGGTCATTTTTTTCTTTTGTATGTAATTGTACAGTTATTCATGCAGTACATTGATAAAGATAAGATTTTTTATTGTTATTGTTATTTGATATATTTATATAACTTGAGTAAAGATATTTTTTTTCATAATTTGACTTAATTTATATTTGGTCAGTAGATATAGAAATTTGCATAATTTTTTACTGAATACATATTCCACGTTTTTTTTGTCTTCTAAAAGATATTTTAGACATATTTGCACCTTCTTAAAAGATTTGCTTGATTCTCGAATTTAAAAAATGCATTGCCATATGGATATAAGATGTTTTTATATGGATTATATATCCATAATTGATTACATTGATTATAGTGATTTAATAGTCAATTACTTAATTACCTTTTTGGGATGGCTGTAAAATTGTATTCTATATTTTGCTCACAATACATAAGAAGCTATAGATATGAAAGAAGTGGGCGGGAACATGGTAGTAAATTGAGAGCCATGTGACTGACACGTGTCATAATGGTTCTTCTATTATCTATATACTAGTTTTAAACCCGTGCAAATTGCACGGGTTTGCTGTTTTGAAATAGCTATTAAATTGTTATTTATATGTATTTTAATAGCTGTAATCATAAATAGCATATAGATCATTACGGCATTTAACGTGACTTTCAAGTTACAATCCGTGCACACTTAAACAAAATTGTTACGAAAAGCAGGGTAGGCATCTAAGATTTGTTTCCAATAACATTATTTTGGATCGTTAATATTATTTTTCTACAACAAATTTGTACTAAAAAGCTTCTTGACAAAGTTTGTTCAATAACTTTTGAAATTATTATTATTATTTTTATAAACCTTTATATTTTTTTTCAATAAACCTCTTATGCTATTTTACTGTATACGTGTCTACCATTGTCGTCGAAAAAAAACTATTATTACTTTTTGTTGTCACCCTGAAAATTGCATGAATTTGCTGTGATTTTAGTTTTAATTTTTGTAAAAGCTTTACAGATACCCTATTGTATATTAGCATTAATAATTTTGTATGATGCAAAGAGAAATACTAATCCTAGTATTTTTTGGACAATCCAATCAAATGTGCCCTTTTCTTATGTGATAAATTTGTTGACATAACTATCAGCTTCAATTTATGATATTTACAACAATGGCATTTTAACTACCCTACATAATTTCCAATTAATTCAATCTAGTGTTTCCTAATTACTTCAAAAAAATATCTCCACAAAATACAATAAAGAAACTTTTCATTAAAGAGTGTGTTAATGCCAAAGAGGATATTGGATTTGACTGGATTGGAGCGGGTACAATATATAACGTATTATGCTAATATTGTGCAAACGTCCACAATACAAAATTGTGAAGATGTAAATATAGTTATAAAGATCTGTTAAAAAGTGACCTATCACCGACTTGTCCTCTATTTATAAGGTATTATGAGCCCATAAATCTTAATAGACTTCCATTAAAACAATCCATTTCATTCATCTCGTTCATTTGTTTTTGTACTAAAATTAAAATGTATATTTTGGCCCGCATTAGTTTTTGTACTAAAATTAAAAGTAAACACTTAACAGAGACGAAAGAAGTATTACCGAAGATTACAAATAGGTTCCGAGACAAAGGTTGCCTAAGATATAGGACTAAAATGTACATTCTTGCCCGCATTAAAGGAACTATTCTAACACCAATTGTAAAATATTATTCCATAAAATGGTGTTTTCAATGCTTGCTTAAATCAATTTTAATATAATTCTAAATAAATTTATTTACACTTAAGCATCGGTGTGACACCCTCGAATTTGCGGAAAGATAAACAAGTAATTTAAATAAATAAAAGATGAGAATACGTTTTTAATAGGTTCACTTTAGTGAAAATCGGTAAATTTTAAAACCGGAACCTACCATTAAATATATTCATCATAACAAAGGTGTCTTAAAGAAAAAGGTTCATAACAAAAAGGAAATAATATTATACATAAGAATTATCTAAAACGGGAGACATATCTCCCTAATAAATACGGAAATAAAAGAGTGTATTAAATAATACAATCCTAAGAACCGAATATAGGTCCAAGGTAAATACTTCACTCGCTAGCTCGTCAATGTACCCAAGTATGCATCACAAACCTGCCAACCGCATTAAATATAAACACGGAAGCCACAGTCAGTGGGGAGTAACTCCGAGTTCTCCCAGCCACGAAATGTCGAGTTTAATAAAACATGAATAACATAAAAGAGATGTATATGGAAAATACAAAACCTTAACATATACGATATGCTTTTCATGTTATGAAACAAATAACTAACATATAACCTAGCATATGAAGGATAAGCTACTCATGCAACTATCATGTGAATCAGTTAACAACCGGTAATCCAAACTCTATCAACCGTAGCCGGCTTGCATCTCACCTTCTACGATTCATAGAATCATCAAACATGAAAGACCAATACGTCTAGAAACAGGCATAAGTTCTTAGCACAGTCAATAGTCGACTTCTGTAAACTCGAGTCTATACCACGAGGTAGGATATACTTATTATTTTAGCTCAGAGGTTACCTTTAAAACATGGCCAAAATACAAAGCACACATCTTAGCTCAACGGTTACCTTTAAAACATGGCCAAGATACAAAGCAAATATCTTAGCTCAGAGGTTACCTTTAAAACATGGCCAAGATACAACTCAACCCTAATCCTAGACTGCGCAGACCTAGAGAAATGCGGATAAAACCACCGCACCCAATACTCATGATAAAACCACATGAGTACCCTAAGGAGTCCACCAAAGGGTTGGCTAGTACTTAAGCTGACCATCCACTCACAAAATAGGCAGAAAAGTCATGCCCCAGCTTGGATATAAACCCACCAAGCCGGGAACACAAAAGCTATCAAGCAGTAAACTCCATATGCTCGTGAAAGATAGTAAGGCCTATCAATGTCATGGTCCAAGGTGCTCATTTAGAATTAGAATGGTCAAGACGCCATATAATCATAATTCTCTATGAGTACTTAGTCAACACGACATATATCATACAATTAAACAGTCACGGGAAAAACTTCCTATCATGTGACTAATTGCATATAAATCACATTCAAATATCATATCGCCTCATATCAACTAAGGCTCATTCATTCATTCATTAAATAAAACCTTACCTGAAGACAAATCCCCGACCCGAGTCCCGCGACGGGTCATCAGTCAAAACGGGGCTGACTAGATCATAGTTTGACCAAACCCGTTTGGTCAAACCGGCTAGAAACAGAGTCTTAGCCATTTAGGCTTGCACATAAGATCATCATATTCATTTCATGCTATTTCATTCTAATTTCTAACATGTGAATTATAAATTCTTACGAAACCCGCTTGACTTAAAGGATATCAAGTTAAACTACCATCTCATGCTATAATTTCTAACATGTGAGAAATAATAATATTTATGAAAACCGTTTTATTAAATAATTTACTTATTAAAATTTCCCACTTGCTAAATATTACAAAACATAATATAATAATAACAATAAACTCAAAAACCGTCACAAGCCCAAAGGAGGGCTCACGGTCATGGACTGAACCGGGCCTGGACTGGGCCCACGGGCTGGTTTGGGCCGATTTTGGTCAACATTTCTAAAATCGTTTTCTTAATATTTCCCGCATGCTTAACATATTTAAAACCCGTCAAAACAACAACAAAACAATCAAGTATCGACACAAGCCCAAAGGGCCAATAACGGACCAACCCAGACCGGGCCTGAACCGGCCTGGTTCTCGTCCACCACACACGGCCACCACCAACACAACCCCAAATTTATTTCTAACATGTTTTAATTAACAACCATCCATTTTAACAACCAATTCAGCCATCATTCATACTAAAATTATGATTATGAACAAATCATCCAACATGTCAAAAACATTAAGCATGTTAAAAACTCATAAAGCTTCATAATAATAACAACCTAGCATGTTACTACTTAAAACCGTAAATAACAAAACATAAGTAAAAGTATGTGACATTAATTCGTCGAGTAACTCGGTAATCGTTACCTTAGCTAGCACATAACCAAATAGCACCAAAATAAGACCTAAAAACCCGTTTACTAATCTTCTTCTAAAATATACGAGTCACCAAACTCGTCTTCATAATCTTCTCCTATAAGAAATGACAAAAATAACATTATTAGAATTAAAACTTGATTTCAACAATTAAAGTGTGGAAAACGATTTTGTCGGAATTGAAAATAAAACGTACATGGAGATGAAGAGCGGAGAGGAGACTTTAGAAATATAATTTAGAACGGATTAGGCCAAGTGACGAAGGTTTTGTGACGATTTTGCTCAAGAACGATCAAGAACACGAAGAACGATTATGATTATATTAAAGAAGGTATTAAAAAGATATTAAGTTGATTTAATGTAAAATAGAAAGATAATTAGTGAGTAAGAGGGGGAGGGTTGATGTCGTGTAATATAGGGGTTAATGGGAGTCGGGTTTTGAACTTGTTGTTACGGGATTGACTCGGGTTTTATAAATATAGTATGGTAAATATCTAGATATTATTAGATATTATGTTAGTTTAATCAAATATCTAGATATTATTAGATATTATGTTAGTTTAATGAAAATATCTAATCCTAAGAGAAGAGGGAAGAGGCGTGTGAAGGGAGGAGAAATCGGGTCCGGGTTTAAGCGATTTGTTGCGTAATTTAAACTGACAGATTGATAAAGTTACAAATATCTTAGATATTTGTATTAGTTTAATCAAGTTTAATCAAAAGATCTAAAATGAGAGAAAAAGGTGTTTTGGGCGTGTGGCACATGTAGGAGTCGGGTGTCGGGTTTGTTTCGGGACTTAAGTTGACTCGGGAATAGTTAAATGAAGTTCGGGTTTAAACCGTATAACCTACTCTTTAATTCCAAATAAATTCAAAATAATTATATTAAATTATCATAAATTCAAATAAATCGTAATAAATTAAAATAAATTAAATTTATTATTTTTCAAATATAATTTCGGTCTTTCAAATTACGGGTTGTTACAACCGGTTAGTTTATGTTAACAAAAAATTTAGGCTTTTTACCCATTTATTTTCATTATTGGTTTGTTTTTCATTTCTCCAAAAGGCTTGGACCAATATATATTTTTCAAACGCATGCTTTTATGTGACGTAAATTTAGGGGGTTAATTGAAGGGTTGTAATAACTATTATATTAGGTTGTGCTTCTTGGATTATTTTCCATTTTTTTATTTTTACATTTCCAAGCATTTAACATGGGAAAATCTCCTATAAAAGATACCCCACAGACTTGTCCCTAAATCTAGAGATAAGGTTCTTCTCTCTTTTGAGAGCCTTTCCTACCTTCTCAAGAAAGTTTCATCAAATCCTATTTGTGATCAAGTCCTAATTGATTTGCCTCAGTTCAATTTCCATTCAGTATCTATTAAATTTCCTTAAGCTTCTTTGGATTCCTAACTTCTAATCATGATCATCTAAGGAATAATCGTTTCAGCTATTTCCTATCCAATCATTTTTTACCTTGGGCCTCAAGGCAGTCTTGGTTTTGGGAATTTCTGCAGTTTCTGAGTTCTCTCTTCATCCGTGTCTACTAATTAGACTAATCATTCCCTAATCAGCTTTTTATTGGCTTGTTTATGGTTTGCGTGTGGAGTTATTTCTAATCATTTCTGAAAGGATTATCTTCATTGGACAATAATCAAGTGACCAATATCTGTTTAGATTTTATTATTATTGCTTTTATCTTCTCTACATTGTTGGTTTTGCAGGTCCTTGAAGGCTACGGTTCTTTGCTCTATATAAGGATTTATTGCTCTGTTCCTTCTCTGCATCTTTTCCTTGCAATCAACTATAATTTCATTACCTTATTAAGCTTATCCTATATTATCTGTCATATATTATCTGTCATTTACTATGGATCTTCGCTATTATTATTTTTCAGAAGGATTTAATGCGGAGCAGAAGAATATCCATAATGGTATTAATTTTCAGAGTGCGAGTGAAGCTAACCCTCAGTTATTTAATAAATGGAGATATCCTAGAGTTGAAGGAATTGTCTCCCCTAATCCAGACCATTTGGGGAATTCCTTCAGTTTCTGGAGTAAATGCTTATTGGGGTTTCTGGTTGATTATAGGCTTTTTAAAGCCTATAATGTTAACAGAATGATTGAAGACAAGTGGGTGACTAGGGGCCATACTTCAGTTTACAGAGTGGGTGATATTTATGCTATTCACTTTGAAAGCTCTAAAGATCTTCATGATCTGCTTAATCGTAATATTTTTGTTCTGGATGGTGCTTTTATGGTGCTCCAAAAATGGATGCCTGGAATGATTCCTCAGACTATTAGATTTCCGTCAGCTAAATTATGGGTTCGAATTTGTGGTCTCCCTTTTGAATATCTGAATACTAATATAGCTAATATTGCTGGTCAACTGTTTGGAAGGAATTTCTCTGTAGAAGAGTTTGGTATTGTCTCGGATCATGACTTCTTAAGGATTAGAGTTAATATTATGCTCAACGATCCTCTAATCCCTGGTTTCTATTTACTCTGTGGTGGTAACAACCTTCTATGGATTCCGTTTAAGTATGAAGAGGTGTTTAAGTATTGAGTTCGCTATGGCAAAATTGGTCACAAGGTCTCTCTCTGTTCTGACAGCAATGCGAGTATAATTTCTAATATTAATAACACTCTTGAAAGGACAAATGAACGAGGTTTTGTTATTTTCCAAAATCGTTATAATTATACTATGTTCAATCTTGATTTAAGAGCGTTGTCATCTACTACTAGATATGCTACTTCCAGAGTTAGACTGGGGTGTCAAGCTGGTGTCTCTGCCCCGGCTGATTATTTTACTGAAAGGGTCATTGATTTTGATCTTGGGCTCGTTGATGGTGGCCGTATTTATCCAGGTATGGAGTTTGCTATTAATGCGCTTCCTTTTACTTGTCCTGTGATATATGATAATGAAAGTGGATACAATATTATGATGGAGGCCAATGCACACTTTACGCATGAGAATGATCAAGATGAGGATATGAGAGAGGGTATGGCTGCTGAAGAGAATAATAAAAATTATTCAAATATCAGGGAAGACTTTGAGAATGGAAATTATCATGGCCAGGGGGAGTTTCATCCTATGGAGGCTGAAACAAATGGTGTAATGAATGGGTCTATTCTGGGCCTTATCAATGAGGAAGACTCCAATGGATTTCATGAGGATGAAGGGGATATGGCTTATGATAATGGTACTGATCATGTGGATTTTCTTATTTATGCTGTTAATGGGAAGGAAGGTATTGCTTATACTGGGGATGGTAATACTGTTCTTGGCCCTCTTGCAGTTAATGGTTTTCATGGGGAGGCTGAGAATCCTAATATACCTATTGATGAGGGTGGAAGAGGTAATGAAGGTGGATATCATGGATTTCCAAATGATCAAAATGAGGACTGGATCTTTGGAGATCCTTATGAGGGTCATGCCAGTCATGGAGAGAGGGAATATGAGTTTAATCAGGAAGCCTTTATTCTTGGGTCTATTATAGCTAGAGTGAAATCAAGAAATCATTATTTTGAGCTTGATAATGAAGGTCGAGGGTATGGCCAGTTTTTTGATGCACCTCCTAATTTACCCTTTGTTTATCATGAGCCTGTGAGTACCCCTGAACACATGGAAGCAGTGGATACTATTGTGAACCTGGATTTTACTGTGGAGCTTGATCAAGCTATTCGTGTTGATGAGGCACATTCCTGCAGCTAATATTAATGAGGTTGCTTCCTCTGATAATAATGATCATGCTTATGTCAATGAGTCTAATCAAGATTCTGTAATGAATGAAGATGATTCAATTTCTGCTGGTCTGAATCTTGCCCTTGGGTCTGATGTCTCCATTGATTCACCTGCTACTGCTGACACAGATAATTCTGAAGATTCATCTGGCTCTTCCTTGATGAATTCTTCTTCTTCAAAGGATTCTTCTTTCCGTGATGCTATGGAGGACCTGAGTCCTCTCACTGGTGATGCTGGTGTGACTATTGGGGATGATGGGGATGGGAACAATATATGTACCAGTGATTATCCTCCGTCCTAGAGTCAGTGTTAATATTATCTCGGGTGTAAGTGAACCTTACTTTTCTCTTCATGGGGAGGGTATGAGCTCTCCTGTTTGCAGAAATATCCTATATACCCCTTTGGATTTTGTTCCTCCAGGTCTATTGACTGTTAAAGGGGAAGAGGCTGAAGGTTGTCTGGGAGATTTAAAATCAAGTTCCTTCTGGAGTCTTCCTCTGCCCCTATGATGCTGTTGTGGAGATTGGAGGCTTTCGTAAGGGTAAATGTATTAATCGCCTTCGTGAAGTAAGGGGTGGTGACAAGAGTCTTCGTGTGGTGTCTGATGTTATTGCAACTCCTAAGGAGGGGGTTAAGAGGAAAGCTTTTTCTGCTCCTGGATGCATTTTAGCTCTGAAAAATGAGCTTTATTGTTATGATGAAGAATTTGACAGTGCTTCTTCCCTACCAAAGAGAGCAGCAAGTTTACAAGAGTCGTCTGCTGTTTCTTCAATTGGTAACCAAGGTGGATTCCATATTGGGATCAAGGATTTCGAAATGATTATTTCTAGCTCTAAAGAATCTGATGATAACGGTGTTGCGGGGATTGACCTTTCTCAATCCCCTCGTCTTCCATGAAGGACCTCTCTTGGAACTGTAGGGGTATTAATAATCCGCCTGCCCCTACTATTCCGAAAATAAGAGCGATATTAGCATCTAGTTTCTTTGATTTCTTATTCCTTATTGAAACTAAATGTAGTACTTCGTCGGTTGATTTTATTTTTAGAAACTCCTTTCCTTGTAGTTTTGGGGTTGATGCAATTGGAACAAAAGGAGGATTATGGTTTGGATTTAGAAGCTCGTAGATGTATCGTTTATTATGGGTCTGTCAAAATTTCATTATTATTGAAGTTATGCAATGTAATGAGATTTCTTGGTATCTTTGTCTTATTTATGGCGAATCTGTTTGGCAGGAACCTATCTGGAACTCGTTAAGTATATGGCTGGATTCCTTTACAAAACCATATATTCTAATGGGAGACTTCAATCAAGTGGAATATCAGGAAGACAAATTTGGAGGATCCGTTCGAACTATACGGGGTATTGAGTGCTTTAGGAACTGGAAACTATCTCATAATCTTATGGATATGCATTTTAAAGGACCTAAATTCACCTGGTGCAATAAAAGGAATTCAGGAGACTTAATCTTTGAAAGATTGGACAAGGCTCTGGGATCGTGGGATTGGAACAATTTATTTCCCAATTCGGGAGTTCTCCATTTACCGATACAGATCTATGATCACGATCCTATCATTTTTTATTCTGATTTATTATTAACAAAAAAAGGAAGATTGTATAAACTTGAAGCATGGAGTTTGGAATTTCAGGAATGCTTACTTCAAGTCCAAACGGACTGGAAGATACATGTACATGGCTCCGCTGCATTTTGTCTAGTCCGAAAATTATCAAGAGCTTATTCTGGTATTAAAAGATGGACTTTATCCAAGAAATCGAAATGGAATTGTAAATGGACAGACTTTGATAAGGAATTGGGAAAAGGGATTGAGGTGGGCACTACTAATGGTGATATTTCTTATTTCCTTTCAATGGACTCAAAGGTTAGAGAATTTGCAGCGTATATTGGATTATACTGGAAACAACGAGCTAAAATTAGATGGATCGTCAATGATGGTGACTCGTGTTCAAAATAATTTTTTAATCATGTTAAGGGTAGATCTGGACGAAATTTCATTAAGGGACTTCTCATGGAACAGGGTCAGTGGTCCTTTGATGAAGATATTATCAGACATTCATTTGATAACTATTTTTCTGATCTGTTCGAGTCTAATGCGGATAGTTTGCCTTTTGATGATTTCATGAGTGAGGAGTTTCCTACTTTTAGTAAAATCTCTTCAAAGCTGGATCAAGATGATATAGACTACTTAAATAAACCTTTTACTTCTAAAGAGGTTCGCTCTGCTGCTTTCTAACTTGGGCCTTTAAAGTTTCCAGGTCCTGATGGAATTCCTGCTATTTTATACCAAAGATGTTGGCACTTTATTAAGAATGACGTAACTTCAGCAGTCCCAGGTATCCTTAATGGCAATCACATTCTAAAGGAGTTGAATAGAACCTTCATTACTTTAATCCCTAAAATCTCTTCCCCGGAATCAGTGGAACATTTTAGACCTATTAGCCTATGCAATAACATTACAAAGATAATAACAAAGTGCATTACTAATAGGATGAAAAAGATCATTGGAAAGGTTGTTGGAGACTTTTAGAATGCTTTCATCCCTGGAAGAATTATCACTGATAATATTCTGATTGTAAATGAATTATTCCATTCAATTACAAGTTCCGGGAAAAGGAAAAGACAAAAAATGGCTTTTAAGCCTGACATGAGTAAGGCCTATGAACGTATGAGCTGGAATTTTATCCAGGGTTCTCTCTCTATACTAGGATTTCCTCCGAAATTTATCTCTCTTATTATGAAATGCGTTACGTCTGTTTCGTATGAGATTCTTGTGAATAGGATTCCTTCTAAGCGGATAATTCCTAAGGGTGGCTTAAGACAAGGGGATCTTTTATCTCCTTATATTTTTGTAATCTGTACAGAAATTCTATCCCATAATATTGTATGCGCTGAAGAAAATGGTCTTTTTAAAGGAATTAAGACGTCAAGAAGATCGGAAGCTATCTCTCATCTCTTATTCGCAGATGATTCTATTTTTTTCATTGAAGGAAATTCTAATTCTTGTCAGGCCTTGAGCAAAATAATTGATCAGTATTGTAAGGCCTCATGACAGGGATTAACAAGAATAAATCTGCCATCCTGGTAAGTCCTAATGCAACTTTATCATTTGCTAGGGATTGTTATGAGATTTTCGATGTCAATGGTTCTTGAACGATGGGAAAATATTTGGGAGCTCCGACAGATATTGGAATTGACATGAGTAAATCTAAAAAGTATATTTTTAGACATATTATAGATAATATTTCTAAGAGAATATCATCATGGAATGGAATACTTCTCTCTCAAGCTGATAGACTCACTTTGATTTCGTCCATCCTTTCTTCTCTTTCGACTTATATTCTATCGGTTTTCAAATTAACGGTAAGTGTGGCATCAAGAATTGATTCTCTTTTGTCACATTTTTGGTGGAAAGGGCAGAAGAAATCTCAGGGCATCAGCTGGTGTAGTAAGTTATTCCTCAGTCAACCTAAAGGTATGGGTGGTCTTGGTATTCGTAATGCTTCGTGTTTTAATAAGGCACTTCTTTCTAAAACTGGATGGAACATCCTTCAATCATTATCTTCTTTTATTAGTCGTATTATTAGATTGAAATATAATTTGGACACTTACAAAGCTGGTATTGCTAGTAATGATTCTCGTCGTAATTGGAACGTTCCAAAAAATTTAAACTGGATTGACAAAGGTATTTTGGGGGTTTAGAAACTTTTGAAGATAATGTCGTTTGACAAGTGGGTCCCTTCTCTGAATTAAATGTATGGAATTTCAAATGGGTTGATTGAGATTACCCCTCGCCGGCTCATTTTAGTCTTCTCGATGGATCTCTCTCTATTTCTGAGTTGAAGATTAAAAATTTAATAGATCCTGGGCTCGGTTGGAACCCAGCTATGATCCATGCTTTCTTTAGTCCTTCATCGGCCATTTAAATCCTTTCTATTCCTCTTATGCGATTGAATAAGAAAGATACCGCTTACTGGAGTTTGACTTCTCATGGTGGGTATACGGTAAAAAGTGGATATTTTAAAATTCTGACTTCGGTTTGGCATAAATTTGCTTATGCTAAAGATAAATCCAGAATTTCAATGGATATCCGTCTGTTCATTAAAAGATACTTATGGAGTTTGTCATGATCTAAATCTTGGACTATTCTGATTTGGAGAATTATTACCAACTCGATGGCGGTGGGTAGTGAATTTGAGAAGAGACGTGTGGGTTTCCATAGGTGCTGTCCTTTTTGTAACAACCAATTTATTGAAACGTCTGCTCATATTTTTATAAATTGTCACTTTGCTAGAAGAATGTGGGCAGGTAGTAAACTAGGTATTAGAACGGATTTGGATGGTGGTTTAGATATTCGAGTGTGGATTGTTACCTGGATTCGATTCCTGTCAAAATGTGAGGAAAAGGAGTTCAAAATTTTGTCCTTTTTATCCACTATATGGTCTATTTGGATAACTCGGAATAATGCCGTGTTTAGGAATTCCTTGGGGTTGGACAATGCTATTTTCTATTACGAAAATTTACTTGCTACAGCTCTGGCTAGTTGTGCTAAAAAAAGGGCGTTGACTAGTATGGAGCGTCCCTATCTTCAAATCTCTGAGATTGAGGAGATAAAAATTAAAAGTGGGGTTATTTATAACCTTATTGGAGCTCTTCTGATTGCCAACCTGATAGGCTTTTTGTTGATGCGGCTTGGAAGCCCTCCTTGGCATTTGATTTTGGATGGATCCTTAAAAGGTTTGATGGATCTCATGTCTCTATTTTAGAAGTCATGTGTTCTCTCAAACCTCGGAACATGCGGAAATTCAGGCTATTAAAGAGGGGCTGAGATGGGCTACATCCTGTGGATTTGTAATAACCCAAATAAATAAATAAATAAAATTATGGGTTTATTAGTATTTAAGAGACTACCTCGTATAAAAAGGATACTAAAATGATAAGTCAAGCGACTATTATGTCATTTGTGACGTATGAATATAGTTTAACTCTTAAGTTATATTCGTTAACCATCTCACACAAATATAAAATGAGTCCGTCTCACATAAGAATTTGATAACCGACCTACTAAGGATTAGACATGGTGAAAAAAATGACATGTTAAGTATGTAGGTATGAATAGGCATAAAATAGCCTTAGAGAATCAAGTTGTACGTGGTTGCATGGGAAAGTTATGACATTATTAGTCATCAATATATTCCTATGTGGTTGCATGTGAAAATCATAGCATTCAATAGTCACACTAGCTAAACTTACGTAACATGCATGCAAGAATAGTAGCCATGCAAAGTCACTACTCTATTTCTTACTTAAGTCAACTTATTTATACTATAAATAGGGCATGCACTTTGATGTAGAAGCATGCATAATTTAGGAAACCAATTAATAAAGTAAGGAGGGTACAAGGTTGAGGGTAGTAAATATTGCTTTGGTTTATACACCGTATTTAAGGTATGGCTCTTATATTTTCCTCTTAATTTAATATTTTTAAGTATGAAATAATGTTGGAATAACCTTGTTTATTATATGATATAAAATAAGGTGTTGTTATTATACCCGTATAATATTCTTGATTATATTTGTACTGTTATAATGTGGAAATTAGAGTACGTACTTGGCCAATAGAACTGTTTGGGAAATTGTTATCGAGAAGGGACATTGTTATATATTATCCTGAGTACAAAGATTGGGCATAGCCTAAGAGGAACAGAGGTTCCAAAATTATCTGGCACAAGCCGAGGCGGGTCATAGACCTATTGAGATAAGATGTACACAGAGGCGGGCGTAGCCCAGAAAAGAAATGATTTGACCTGTAAGGTGTCCCTATTCGATAATAGCTACCCATGATTTGAATATTAACTTGAGACGTGAATATAAGGTTCATACTCAGCCGGTGGTTGGCTGACCCATTATATTATAAACACTTTTCAGGTGCTAACGTCAACAAGGGACGGGAGTGAGATCTTTTGCGAGGAATAAATATGTAGGAATAAGTATGTCAAGTTTTTAAGGAATAAAACGTAATGTAGTAGACTTTGTTTATTTTTAATATATGCCTTATGTTTTCTAGCAGGGAAATACGGCAGTAAATCTTTGTAATTCCGCTGTTTTTAAATAAAAATAATGTTGTTATCTATGCACTCTGTTTTTTTTTTATTTAGGGCGTTACATGATTCCTCCACGTGATCATATTTTCTGACTGTTTAAGGGCAATCTCTCAAGTTCTGAAGATTTCAAAGCCGGATTTCAGAAACAGAAACATTATTGAAGAAATCGAGTCTATTAGCTTGTCTTTTCACTGCCTTTGCATTTGTTTTGTTCTACGATCTTGTAATAAAATGGCTCATGCACTTGCATCTAGAGCCATTAAAATGTAAAACGATATCATTTACTTCTGTAAAAAAAAAAAAAAATGAACAACCTCAAAACCCAAACTAATAAGTAAACCCATACACTCATCCAAGTACTCTGTGTAATTTACAACCCCTAAACATATCCGTCTTAAGTTTAAGACGGTAACCATCCGTCTTAAGTTTAAGACGGTAATCATCCATCTTAAGTTTAAGACGGGTCAAATACTAACACATGAATGATTGTATAAAAAAGAAACATTTGGTATGTTTTAGGCGATAAGTAAGGTAGTTTGATATATATTTGACCCGTTTAAGCTTAAGACGAATAATAGTCTTCTTAAATAAAAATTTGTACTACACAAAACCTTTGAAAATAACCTAGACCTTCAAATTTCACTCGCCTTAAAATTCATTCACCCACCTTTTATCCTAAAATCTCAACCCTGTAATTGCCCTATAACTCACTTCCTTCTCACCACTGCATCATCGTCATTATTGAAACAATAAATAAATTACCTTCATCTCCCTTACATCATTCTGCAATTCGTGACGGTATGAAATTGGTATTGGTTAGCTAAAAAGGTAGATCCGTATTTGCATGAATCTAATACAAAAATTTTGGTCAGTGATATTAGTTTCGGATTTATTTTTCTTAGCGTAAGTTCCCTAATATCAAAATAATTTGATCAACAACATTTTCGTGTATTGAGGATTTTACTTAATTAGTTTGACGATAAAATCATATTTGCCTTTTACAAAGTACTCTAATTTTTCCTAGATTTTTTAAAGGTGTATCAACAATGTTAATTATTAAATACGGCTTGTTGTGTTACTCTCATGTGTATAATGTTCCATATAATTTCACGACTTAATCATAATTTTAATACTCTTACCGTCTTATATCTTCTTTTTTTGTTGTACCCGGTTTAATTTTTTTATACTCTTACAAAAAAAATTCCAAAAAATGTTTAATGTTAATTTAATTTATTTCTACCTGGAAAAAGGTAGTCTAAATTTTTAGCTATTTTTAGTTAATCAGCATACGTTTATATTTATATTTTACCGTTATTTAATTTTTATACTATGATGGTTATTTGTCTATTTGTATATTTAATCTTATTATAAATTATAAAAGTTGATGTATTTTTAAAATAAACTATTCACTTTCAATGAAATTTTCTACCTATCAAGTTATCTAATTAAATTGCAACATGAACGTGCGTGGTTCCTACTTTTCAGGAAAAGTAAATGGATATTTGATTTATTAACTTTCAACCAAAGGGCGCCACATAGGCTCTGTGGTTGTTGCTTTAATATGACACGTGTCAATCATAGAGCTCTCCATTTACTGCCATTTTCCCGCTCATCCCAACTATTGCAAAGGGCTAATGCATTGTCAAAAATGGAATGCAATATTTTGGTACTACCCATTAGCAATCTCCACCCAACATCAAATAAAGCAAAAAAAAAAAATTAACATGGAATAAAAGTTGCAGCCAATCCAAATTATCTTTCTTAATAGTCCTATACGTTTTTAAAAAATACCAACATTTTTTATTTAAGAACAAGAAATTCTTTTAAATCCATTATGTGTCCTTCGAGTCTTCCTTTCACATCATTCATCATCACTTGTAGAAAAGATTTTCCATCACGTTGTTTATTTTTTTGCAGGTCATTATTTCTATGATGGAATGAGGTTAACATTTTGATATTTCTCATTTTAATTGAAATGATTTTTTGTAATTATAAATGAATAGAATTGTTGTACATTAGGGAGTAGTTTTTTTTAAGATGTATGGTTGAGATATATTATTTGTTATTTGTGTAATCTGTTATGTTTCTTTTTTTTATTAGTTATTTTTTTTACAACCATTTTTACAAAATTTTGATGAATATTATACCAAATTAAGTGATTATATATTGAATTATGTTATTTGTATAATCAAATTTTGAAACTGTTTGTCATCACTTTATATCCTATAAAATCCGCCGGGTAGAATTATAATTGTACAAACAAAATTGTGTGAGCCTAATTAGTTATTTACTTGCTTATATTTTAGAGAATTCGGAAGTGTAATTTTAAGAATTCGCTCAACTAACATCTGAGCTCTTAAAGTATTTTTTTTACGGCTGATTTATGTTATCATGGTGTAAATTATGTTAACCTTTTCAATCATTCTTAAATATACTCACGTATTTTTTAACTTGGTCATGCTAAGCAAGTTTATTTGTGTTTGGGTCTTACATATTTGATTGTTCATAGGTACATTATTTTGTGAGATACAGAGTACTCTATATTAAATTTTTTTATGCGTGATTTGGTTTTTATTAACACAAATGACATTATCCGTCTTATGCTGAAGACGGGTCATACGCATACCAAATTAAGTGTCAAGTTGCCTACGAAACGCTAATAATGTTATCTCTATTAGTCATATATGATATTATTTAACCCGTCTTAAGGTTTTAGACGGAGAATCGATAAGATATACTCCCTCCTATTCTTTCATTTCTTCTCTCTTTCCTTTTTGGGGTAAGTTGAGTTTTTTCCCTCTTTTCTTTTTGGGTTGTGGGTTGTGGGTTATGTGTTTTGTGTGGTCCAAATTTTGTGTGTGTTGTGTAGTGTGTTTTGTGTGCTCCAAATATATTTTCTTAATTCTTGTGCAAAAAAGAAAGGGGAAGAAATGAGTTAATAAGAGGAAGTAATGTTTTATTAATTACAACTTTGAATTCATAATCTCACTTTTATCTTCATCTACATATTTATATGGACTATTGAGTCGTCTTTTTTGGGAAGCTAGATAGGTTTTGAAATAATATGGTAAAAGTACGTACTTTGTATCGGGATGCAAAACCAAGAGTTAGACTCGAGAACAAGTGTTAGACTCGAGAACAAGTGAGGTGGTGATTATGAAAATAAGTCATAGTTAATTGGTATCCATAGGGGATAATTAACCCATAGTGTTCACTATAAAAAGTTGGACAACTATTGCATGCAAATCAAAATTATAAATATATTTAAATAATGGTTTTAACGAACAAAAATCACCAAATTATTATCTTTTATTTTTTCATGATAGGTACGGTCATCCCTGAACAAATTTAAATGCGACGACATTATTTCTAGGCTCGTGTATCGCACGGGAATTAAATCTAATGAACTTATAATTTCAGGTTTTTCTGTGCAAGGTATCCCTTCCACAACTCTTTTATCATCACTTTAAACTTTTACTACGAAAATCCTAATGGGCCTCGCCATTTGCCCGCTGCTGCAAATCCCAAGAAAGATATGACTACAAAGTTAATGCGATGGACGTACGCTTTTGTCATTTGGGGCGGATTTTCAGATTTCTGTCATCATGTATATGATACCGCTGATTCTCTACTGCGTAAATATTATGAAACACAAGTCACCTATATCTTCTAGGACCAGTGATTTTCTTCTTGGCCTGCTTTGGTTCCTTTTCTGGTTCGTTAAGTGTTGTACTAAGTGACATGGTCACATGACAGTCAGCTGACATGTGGGAGATGGCTTTCTCCCCTTGGAAGTTTTATATAAACACCAAATGTTTTCTTGTAAATAACTCCTTAATTCTCATATCGGATTTCATTTATCATGTATATGTACCATTTTTTTTACATATAACCACCTTATAGATCGCCGCTGTTGGTTTGAAGTATATAGTTCAGGATTGAATATACACCGACGAAACGCAGTTGTTTTGTTGTTCTCGAGGAGGAATTGGGAGATTGGTTTGAAGTAGATTGTGATGTGATTTAATTTTACAATGCTCATGGATTTTTGGGTTTACAACTGTATTCATTTTTCTTGAGTCTTCACACATATATATTTCTTTATTTTGGTGGGTAAAATGAATTTATAACCAATTACGTTCACGTTTGTGGCAATAAATCTTGGACAATAAGGCACTATCTATTTTTACGTAGAGATTAGTTTTTAGGCCCGTGTATGCATATATGTAAACTGTAAATATAAATATAAATATGGGGAATCAATTTTTAAGCTACTAAAAAGTTAATTTTTATTCAATAAATAAACGGATAAAATAATCTACAAAATAACAACAAAACATTAATTTTGCCACGTTGCGGCAGTAATTATTGGAAAGCGCTAGGCTGCTATCCGGTAATATAATATGGATATGTAAAAATTATAAACACCACTTGAATATAATATGGATATTTATATTGAAATAACTAAAAGATTTTTCACTTTTTTTTATGATACTTTGCTAAATTAATTTTTGATGAGGTAAGTCTTACTAATGTGGATATGGTAATACAAACTTGTAAGAGCTATCTAAGAAATATTTAAGAGACTGATTCTAAGTTACAAAGATGACTTATATTTATAATTACAGGATCACCTAACCTCTCTCTAATTTTTTAGAGAGCGAAAACTCTCTCAAAAGCAACAAAAAAACACAGATAAATGGGAGAAAAAGGATTATACATCGGATGTACTACCTCAGACTAGTATGAATTTGAGTATTTATGCATTTTTTTCGAGCTTTTTAAAGTTTATAAATTACATTTTAAATCTTATATGTGATGTATTTTGAGTTTTATTGTAACTTTTTTTGAGCTTAATGTTCAAATTAATGAACTCAAAAACTTTATATTAAAATTCATAATTTTTAAATACTATACTCAAAAACTTTATTGTGAAGCTCAAACACTATATTATTGGTGGTAGTACATCAGATGTACAATCCACTTATTGGATAAATGGAGATAGAGTGTCTTCCAAAACTTTTCATCCTCATTCCTAATCCACCCTTCTTTATAGCCATGTTTCTTCCTTCCTCAAAAGTAGGTAGATTCTTAATCTCTTATCATCTCTTTTATTCGAAATTTTTAGCTTTCTTTCTTGATTTTCTCCTTCTTAAAGACTAGAGTTTAATTTGTTCTCCATTTTAGCCTAGGAGAACATTTTTCAGTCAAATGTCTTAGTTAAAGGTGGTTTAAATCAAGGATTTAATAGAAACTTTTCTAGAGTTTAAGTTCATGAATTGATCAAATTATATTTGATTCTCAAATTAAAAATGTTATTTTTGTGATGAATGTTTATTGAAGTGTGTAATCCTTTTAGATTTTTGAGTAGATATGAGTTTTTTTGGGGTTTTTTTGTTCCCCTCTGTATTATTTGGGTTTAGATTTTTAAGATTACTAGCTATTTCACGAAATGCTTAAATACTGAAAATAAAATTGCACATAATTATAAAACATAAAATGTTACTCGCTCCCTCGCAATCGTTTGTACCTTTGAGTTTTTCAAATTTTAGCTCACATTAATGTTGGGTGAAAGTTTTTCTTCCATTAATAGAAAAAGTATCTAATTTTTTTTTATGAATCATCAAGAAAATATTCGATTTCATGAGAAAAAAAATTCTATCAAATTAATTATTTTAAATTTTTTACCAATTGATCATTTAGTTTTGATACTAAATTCACCGATTTGAAGGTTTAGTGGAAATAAAATGATTGAGTTACATGGTGGGGCAGAGAGGGATCGGAGTAAAGAAAGTCTTTTATTTTCCTGAAATTTAGGAGCCAATAAGAATGCTTTAAATGTTTTTCTTTTATATAAAGAAAATTTGAGAGTTTATTTGTGATAATAATGATTTTATTCTTTTATTTTTTTTTTAGGTTATAAAGTGATGTACTTTTTCGAGAAAGTCTCTTTCTTTGTACCTTTAAATTTATGGTTTCTTCTTGGTAATGGGAAATTCTTTGAATTCTGCTTACCTTTCTTTATCCGCAAGGATGGTATAAGTTGATTTATGATCAGCCTAATTTCTTTACCTTATAAAAAATAATTAATAATAATAATTTCCACTTTGTAAATTCTAATTTGGCCGATAGACTCGCTTAAATTTTACCCCAACTCTGTTAACAAGTGCACCCCCGGTATATTTGAACCCTGGGTCCGCCACTGCTCTTAAGAACTCTGATAGAAACAACTGAAAAGGCTTGCGAAGTCTCTGGCAATAAGCATCAAACGAAAGGAATTTTTCGAGCTTGAGATTGTTGAACTCACTCTCAAGGCTTGCGGCACGAGCGCCCTTGTTGTTCAGAAAAATATTTTGTACGCGATCCCAAGCCTCTTGTGCGGTGGAATCGGTTTCAAGAATGCAGGGTAACAACTCATTAGACATTGTACCATAGATCCATTGTAAGACGTGGGCGTAAATTTCGTACCAAGCGTCGTATAAGGGATCGGTTTTGGCGGTGGCAGGTGTGCCATCAATGTGATGCAACACCTCGTATCCGCGAGCATGAAGCGTAAATAGATTTACCCATGACACGTAGGATACCTTAGTGTCGTCTAACACTCAAACGTTGTTTTGAATGTTTGTGACGGTATAAACTGGGTGAAGGGAAGGTTTGGGACACGATTTCTCATCATTGACCATTGTAGCGTGAGGCTAGGTCGATAGTAGAGGTAGACTCGTTTTTACCGTGGGCAAAAACAAGAGGATCAAGTTTCTCTTGATACAATGAAAGTGTTTAATCCCTTGTTCAGGAGAGAGCTTTATATTCCTTATATAGGTCATAGTTACATGGCATGTATGTACTAGACAATACAAGTTTCTAAGCTAAACAACACAACTTACAAATATACAATTAACTAGACAACACAAGTAACTATGCTACACAATTAACTAAACTATGTACATTCAAATAATGTGGACTAATACTCTTCACATAAGAGTTACAAGAGAGATAAAAAACTTATTTAATCACATAATAAATGTGATTAACTTATTAAAAAAGTAATTCAATACACGATGAATATGTATTGAGTAGTAGCATTCACCTTGATGTGGCCATTACAAATATAAAATTCAATACAAAACAAGGATGAAGATGAACTAGAGGAGCTACGCACTCAAGGCAATGACAAATCAAAGTAAGAACAAAGCAAGGAAAGACCGAAGGAAACTCATCTTCACAGGAGCAAAGAAAGCCAGTAAAAATAGAATTGTGAAAGATTAAGCTAATAAGTTTACAACTTACTCTAAGAATAATTATGTATTTGTACATTAAATACGGAGTATAATTTTAAAAGTTTTGGTGTAACAAATTCTAAAGTATTGGTGTAACAAGTTTACAAAATACTAATTAAAGGGCACATTAAATTTAAGAATTTTACTTAAAATATTTTGATGAGGTTAACGTCAGATGATTTCGAGCTCATGGGTCAGATAGGCGCTCCTGTCTAAACAAAGCTATTAAAGCCCGGATTTCTTGTTTGGGCTCATCATATGTTTACTGTGGGTAACAAAAACATTAGTTTTGAGAACCTAACTTGAAAATAGCTGTTAGAACCACACTTGGTTGATGATGCCAAGTTTCATTATCATTTAATGGTTTGCTTCTTAGTTATGATTTATAACATTTGAAGCTCTTAACTATTTATCAAGGATGGTGCAAGGATGATCAAAGATGAAGAAAGTCCTAGCCTAAGTCGAATGTTGTAAACGAAGTAGTGTAACATTCTTAGTTTGTCAAGTGACTGCAAAACCATGTAACAGTGCACGTCACTGTGGCACTGTGTTTCTGATACAACGAAAGGAGAAATTTTTAAATGGGTTATATTTGTCAAAATACTCAACTATCTCTTTCTAAATGATTTCTGATTTTCAAAGAAACAAATTACAAGTTTGAAAGAGAAAAAATTGTTTAATTGAGAAGCTAAGTCTACTTGGTTAATAACCAAGTTCACTTGGTTAATAACCAATGGTCACAAGTACTTTATGGTTCTCATAACAATTATGGAAACACACTTCTTTCTTTTCTGAAAAATGGACAACTCTCTTGAGTCTCACAAATCAGATTGTACTAATGAGATTTTGAAATGATTATTCATCATATTATCTATTGGATAAAAAAAGAAGATGGTGTGTTGGGTTCCTTCTTTACACACATCTTCTTCTATAAATAGCCTCCTCATTTCTCATTCATCACCAAGACTTTTAAGAGCATTTATTGAGAAACTTTGCAAATCATTTATGAGTTTAAAGCTTTGTTTTCAAGTGTTTGCAAAATCGTTTTAAGTTTTAAAGTCTTCAATCATTTTTCAAAAGAGCTGTAAATCTCCATGTATCAGTTCGCTGCAATGTGACATCTAAGTTTGTTCCATGATCTCGTGTTTAAGTCTTAATTATGATCTCCATGTTCATTAAGTGAATGATTGAGATTCAAGACTCTGTAAACCTGTGAGATAGAACACAAAAACTCTTGAAGCGGAGTAGCTTTAAGTTTGAGTGCAACCGGGGTTGGTTGGCTAGTTATTTTCATTGTAAGGGGTTTAGTAAGTTTGAATAAATTTCTAAATAAACAATAAAATAACATTGGATGTAGGCTTCAGAGTAGAAGCTGAACCAATTTAAAAACATCGTCTTGTTTGTTCATTTACTTTCACATTCCGCTGCTTATTATTTACTTACTGCTCATCTCGTTATTTTGTCTGCGCCACAGTCTTCCATACTGTGACGTATTTCATATCTCTTTGCCTTGTCTTGTAAGAATTATTATTTAATTCTCTATTATGTGGACCTAATTACTAATATCAGTCACCTTAATTAAATAACGGTTAAATATATTGTTTCGGGTTTTTAATAGGAGTCCTAGTTTAAGTGGATTACGGTTAATGTTTACAGGCCATTAACATATCAGGCCCACTTATTCTATTAAGCCCCTCCTGCCACCTCTCTATATAAGCACACATGTTTCTGCTTTAACCTAATTCATTCATATTAAGAAACACACATAAAGAAAGTGAATTGGAGAATAAGGAAGGCAGGAGAAGGCAAAACAATAAGGGTTCATCTTTTATATTTCTCAAGTGATTTTATTATCAGATCTAATGGCTACATCACGTAAGTACCTTTCAGTAATTATCGCTTTAATCAAGATCCTATAATTTATGTTTATATGTGGTATCAGAGCATGATTGTGATTATAGTTGTAATTCTGATTAATGTTCTAATTATGTTTTTATGAATGAATTTAATGCTTTAATCATGATGTTGTAACATTCATTCATAATTGATTGTATACCCTTATGATAGATATTGTATCCTTATACCATAATCGTTTCCGCTGCCCTAATCGAATTATTTCGTTTTTAATTGATCTATGATGATTATTATATGATTTATGATGACTTTTTGCGCTGCCCTAATTCAATTTGTATGATTTATTATGATTATTATGCGTATGAATGTCGTATGATCTATAACATACTCGATCGAGCTAATGCTTCACTCGATTGAGATGGTTTATTCTTGTTGTTGCTCGATCAAGCTAATGTTTTACTCGATCGAGGCCTTTTTGCCTTGCAGTTGCTCGATCGAGTTAATGATGTGCTCGATCGAGTGGTTCTGTTTCGCCTTGTTGCTCGATCGAGCTGATGATGCACTCGATCGAGTGGTTCCGTTTTGCCTTGTTCTCGATCGAGCTAAAGTCTTTCTCGATCGAGGTGTTTTTGCCTTTTTATTTACTCGATCGAGCTGATGTTTTACTCGGTCGAGGTCTTCCCATGCTGTTTCGATACTTATTGTTTGTTTTTATTGTATGCTCGTATAATATTATGTTATTATGCTATAGAATTTATTTAATTTATCATATTTTATGTAAGCATACATTCTGATTGTAAATTAATTATATCTTATGTATCGATTAAAGGAGATCTTCGCATTATGACGAGTTGAAATTCACCACAGTGATTTCATCTCGTACGCGATCGGATCTCATAATGTAATTAAATTGGGCATTCACATTATGTTGATGTTCACCACAGTGGACTCAAATTATGCAGTGAATATCCGACTAAGCATCTAATGGGGTGAAATAACTCGTATTAAGGTTTTACCCACAGGTAACCTGACATTAAAGTGAAACACTCATTAAAGAGAGTATACTTGATTATGTAATTAAGCATGTGTAGGTTGTCCACAGATACTGCACTTGCTTAATGAATGTTTATGAGTTACTCAATTAAGTTTTAAGTCTTAGTCATAATTGCTATTGTGTGATAAACTCAAAGCCTAATGTTCTGAGCATTGTTCATAATGCAGTACCATTGCAAAGCTCTCTCAATAACTGTGTCCAAGCAGTACCACAACTTGATGGTACTAATTACTCAGAATGGAAGGAGCATCTCGAGTTCTATTTAGGTATTCTTGAACTTGATCAGGTGCTTACTGGAATAGATCCTGCTGAACCAGCTTCAGATGCGAGTAAAGAAGTACTTGATGAGTATAACTGGTGGAAGAAATGTGACAGTCTTTGCTTAAAGTTTTTACGACTTACCACTGCACCAAACATTAAGTCCTCCATTTTGGAGACAGGCTGTACTACAGCCAGTAAGTATATGGAAATCATTAAGGAACGCTTTCAGACTACCGATAAAGCGGTAGCTGGAAGACTTATGTCTGAACTTACCACTGCTAAGTATAATGAGAATGTGACCACCACGCAGCAACATGTGCTGCATATGACGAATCTGGCAGCTAAGTTGGGAAAACTGGGCATGAAAGTTGAGGATCCGTTCCTTGCCCAGTTTATAATCAACTCTCTGCCAGATAAGTTTGATGCTTTTCACCTTCATTACAACACCGTTAAAGAAATTTGGAGTGTTAATGAATTAACCAATAAACTGGTTCAGGAAGCAGCAAGAATCAAACAGAAAGATGAGGCTGATGCCTGAAGTAAGAATGATGGTTTACCCCAGGCACATCATGTGCATCATGTAAGCGGGAAACCTAAAGGTAAGTTTGGAAACAGAAAGGGCATTAAGCCAAGCCCTTCTGATAAACCGTCTGCATCTGGCTTAAAGAAGGAAATTAAGAAGCAGGAAAGTTGCTTTTTCTGTAGAAAACCTGGGCACTTTCAGCAAGATTGCATAAAGCGTAAGAATTGGTTTGAAAAGAAGGGTAAGCCTTTGGCTTTAGTATGTTTCGAATCAAATTATGTTGAAGTTCCTTCTAACACTTGGTGGCTAGATACAGGCTCTAATGTACACATTTCGAATTCCTTGCAGGGATTCCTTATGACAAGAACCATAAATCCAAATGAGGCCTCCTTATACATGGGGAATAAAGAAAAAGCCTCAGTAGAAGCCATTGGAAGATTTAGATTGGAATTAAGCACTGGATTTAAGTTGATTTTGGAGGATAGACTTTATGTTCCCTCCTTCGGACGCAATTTAATTTCAGTTTCTAAGTTAGATAATAATGGTTTTAAATTATGTTTTGGACAAGGTTGTTTCAGTATGTATCGAGACAATATTTTTGTTGGTTCTGGGATTTTAGAAAACGGATTATATCGTATTTATTTAGATAAATTGTTTTCAGAATCTCTTTGTGTTTCTCATAACGTTTCTCTGCATAATAATGTTGGTTCGAAACGTGGAAGATCTAATGAAAGTTCCTCCTTCTTGTGGCATAAACGTTTGGCCCATATTTCAAGAGAAAGAATGAACATATTGGTTAAAAAAAATATGTTACCTTCTCTTGATTTTACGGATTTTGGGACGTGTGTGGAATGCATTAAAGGTAAGCAAACCAAACACACCAAGAAAGGGTCCACAAGAAGCACTGCGTTATTAGAAATTATACATACAGACATTTGTGGTCCATTTGATGTTCCCTCCATGAGCGGAGAGAAATATTTCATCACCTTTATCGATAATTATTCACGTTATTGTTATCTTTACCTTTTGTATGAAAAATCTCAATCAGTAAACGCTTTAGAGGTTTACATTAAGGAGGTGGAAAGGCAATTGGGAAAGAAAGTGAAAATCATAAGGTCATATAGAGGTGGCGAATATTATGGCAAATATGATGAATCAGGACAACATCCTGGTCTCTTTGCAAAACTCCTTGAAAGTTTGGGTATTGTCCCTCAGTACACAAATCCTGGTTCTCCATGGATGAATGGTGTGGCCGAGAGGCGTAATCGAACCCTATTAGAGGCTGTGAGTACAATGATGAGTAATACCAACTTACCCATGAAGTTGTGGATGCATGCCCTTATGACTGCTGTGTATGTTGGAAACTGGGTCCCCAGTAAGGCAGTTTCAAAGACACCATTTGAACTGTGGAAAGGGTGGAAACCGAGTCTTCAACTGTAACAACCCGAAATGTACCCTATTTTTCTATTGAAAATATTTTACGAATACTTTTAAGCAAATTTAAGTTTTAATTTAGAATTTATTGTTTCCAATCGAATTTGGAATTTCCGAGTTCGTATTTGGAATTTCTGCGAGATTCCATGAGAATCCCGTTTTAAGTCAACTTTGACTTTCGTTGACTTTTCCGACTCACCCCGTAATTTGAAAGACCGAAAATATATTTGAAAAATAATAAATTTATTTTATTTTAATTTATTAAGATTTATTTGAATTTAAGATAATTTAATATAATTATTTTGAATTTATTCGGAATTAAAGAATAACTTTTACTGTTTAACCCCGAACATCATTTAACTATTCCCGAGTCATCTTAAATCCCGAAACAAACCCGAAACTCGACTTTGGCATGAGTCACACGCCCCATGTCATCTTTTTCCACTCACTTTGGATCTTTTAATTCTTTCGATTAAACTAATACGAATATCTAAGATATTTGTTACTTTATCGATCCGTCAACTTAAATTACGCAAATCGTTTAAAATCAGACCCGGTTTCTTCTCATTTCACACGGCTCTTCCTTCCTATCTTAGAGCTAGATATTTTTCTTTCTTTTGATTACAATAACATAATATCTAATTAATATCTAGATATTTGATTAAACTATTATAAAACCTAATAATATCTAATTAATTACCTTAATATAATTATAAAACCCGAGTCAATCCCGTAACAACAATTTCAAAACCCGACTCCATAATTCTTCTATATTTACACGGCCCATTCCACTCTTACTCACTAACTATCTTTTCATTTTTACAATAAATCGACTTAATATCTAATTAATACCTTCTTTAATATAATCATCATCGTTCTTCATCGTTCTTCATCGTTCTTGAGCAAAATCGTCACAAAACCTTCGTTACTTGTTCAAATCCGTCCTAACTTATATTTCTAGAGTCTCCTCTTCGCTCTTCATCTTCAAGTACGTTTTATTTTCAATTCCGACGAAATCGTTTTCAACAATTTAATTATGGAAAATCAAATTTTAATTCTAACAATATTATTCTTGTCATTTCTTATAGGAGAAGATTTTGAAGACGAGTTTGGTGACTCGTATATTTTGGGAGAAGATTAGTAGGCGGGTTTCTTATTTTATACTTCTTATTTTGGTGTTACTTGATTTTGCTAGCTAAGGTAACAATTCCGAGTTACTCGACGAATTAATGTTACATATCTTTTGTTTTTGTTTATGTTGTTGTTATTTACGGTTTTAGTTAGTAACATGATAAGTAGTTGTTATTATTATGTTTTATGAATTTATAACAAGTTTAGTGTTCTTGACATATTTGGATGATTTGTTCATAATCATGATTTTTGTATGGATGGTTGTTAAAATGGTTGTTTGTTAATTAAACATGTTGGAAATATTTTGGTGTTTGTAGAACCGTGTAAGGTGGCCGGAAAAACCAGCCCAAACCAGGCCGGTTCAGGCCGGTTCAGGCCCGGTCCAGGCCGGTCTGGATTGGTCCGGGTATGGTCCTTTGGGTTTGTGTCGATACTTGATTGTTTTGTTGTTGTTTTGACGGGTTTTAAATATGTTAAGCTTGCGGGAAATATTAAGAAACGGTTTTAAAAATGACGACCCAAAACAAGCCCAAACCAGGCCCGTGGGCCCAGTCCAGGCCCGTGTTATGTTCGGCCAAATCAGCCCATGAGTCCTCACTTTGGACTTGTGACGGTTTTTGAGTTATTGTTATTTTACCGTGTTTTGTAATATTTAGCAAGTGGGAAATGTTAATAAGTAAATTATTTAATTAAAAGTTTTCATAATATTATTATTTCTCACATGTTAGAAATTATAATACGAGATTGTAGTTTAATATGATATCCTTTAAGTCAAGCGGGTTTCGTAAGATTTAATAATTCACATGTTAGAAGTTGGAATAAAATAGCATGAAATGAATATGATGATTTTATGTTCAAGTCTAAATGGTTAAGACTCTGTCTCTAGCCGGTTTGACCAAACGGGTTTGGTCAAACTAAGATCTAGTCAGCCCCGTTTTGACTGATGACCCGTCGCGG
>JAIUZE010001234.1:0-17854 GCA_022085475.1 Heliosperma pusillum | reverse complement strand
GGCAGCCATGCCCCGACTTGGATATAAACCCACCAAGCCGGGACACATAAGCTATCAACAAGTGAACATATACTCGTTAAAGATAGTAAGGCCTATCAATGTCATGGTCCAAGATACTCATTTAGAATTAGAATGGTCAAGACTCCATATACTCATAATTCTCTATGGGTACTTAGTCAACACGACACCAACCATATAATCAAACAGTCACGGGAAAAACATCCTAACATGTGACTAATTTCATATAAATCATATTCCAAATATCATATCGCCTCATATCTACAAGGCTCATTCTTCATTCTTAAAATAAAACCTTACCTGAAGACAAATCCCCACCCCGAGTCCCGCGACGGGTCATCAGTCAAAACGGGGCTGACTAGATCGTAGTTTGACCAAACCCGTTTGGTCAAACCGGCTAGAAACAGAGTCTTAGCCATCGAGGCTTGAACATAAGAATATCACATTCATTTCATGTTATTTCCTTCTATTTCTAACATGTGAATTATTAAAATCATACGAAAACCCGTTTAACTTAACGGATATCAATTTAAACTACCATCTCGTATTATGATTTCTAACATGTGAGAAATAATAATATAATGAAAAGCTTTTAATTAAATAATTTACTTACTAAAATTTCCCACTTGCTAAAAATTACAAAACACGATAAAATGACAATAACTCAAAAACCGTCACAAATCCCAAAGAGGGACCCACGGGCTGCTTTGGGCCGAACCCAACATGGGCCTGGATGGGCCCACGGCTATTTTGGGCCTAATTTGGCTGTTTTGGGTTTTTATTCGATTTTACTAAAAACCGTTTCCTAATATTTCCCGCATGCTTAACATATTTAAAACCCGTCAAAACAACAACCAAACAATCAAACATCGACACAACTCAAAGACTAAAACCCGGACCCACCATGGACCAACCCAGACCGGGTCTGAACCGGCCTGGACCGGTTGGTTTGGTCCGGTTCACAGCCACCCATTTCCGGCCACCACCATCATTCACACCAAATTAATTCTAACATGTTTTAATTAACCAACAAACATTTTAACAACCAATTTAACCATCCATCATACAAAAATCATTATTATGAAAAATCATCCAAATTCTTCAAGAACAACCAACATGTTATAAATTCATAAAACACAATAATAACCACTACTTAACATGTTACTAACTAAAAATCCTTAAATCATAATAACATGAACCAAAGCAAAAGATGAACCAAAAATAAAAGAAACAAAAGCCATGTAACATATATTCGTCGAGTAACTCGGAATCGTTACTTAGCTAGCAAAATCAAGTAGCACCAAAATAAGAAGTAAAGAAAAATAAGAAACCCGTCTTCTAATCTTCTCCTAAAATATACGAGTCACCAAACTCGTCTTCAAAATCTTCCCCTATAAGAAATGACAAGAAAAACATGATTAGAATTTAAACTTGATTTTCCATAATTAAATTTGAAAACGATTATGACGGAATTGAAAATAAACCGTACTAGAAGATGGAGAGCGAAGAGGAGATTCTAGAAATATAAGTTAGGACGGATTTAATTAAGAAATGAAGGTTTTATGATGATTTTGCTCAAGAACGACGAAGAACAAATGAAGAACGACGAAGAACGAATGAAGAACGATGAAGAACGATTAATTAGATCTTAAGTTGATTGATTGTAAAATGAAAAGTTGTTGGTGAGTAATGAAAAGAAAGAAAATATCAAGGCTTAAGAGGGGAAAAAGAGACGTGAGAAAAGAAGAGAAATCGGGTCTGTTTTTAAGCTATGCGAATTTAACTTGAACAAGACCGATAAGTTACAAATATCTTAGATATTTTATTAGTTTTAATCATATTAATTAAAGATCCTATATTAGTGAAAAAAAAAAAAAACAGTGCCATGGCGTATGAACTCATGTCAAAGTCGGGTTTCGTGAACTTAAGTTTGACCCGGGAATAGTTAATGACGTTTGGGTTAAAACCGTAAAGTTATTCTTTAAATTCCGAATAATTCAAAATAATTAATATTAAATTATGTAAATCCAAATAAATCTTAATAAAAATAAATTAAAAATATTATTTTTTTAAATAAAATTTCGGTCTTCAAAATTACAAGGCGAGTCGGGAAAAGTCAACGAAAGTCAAAGTTGACTAAAAAGTCGAGAAAAGTCAAAGATGACTTAAAAGTCAAGAAAAGTTTATGACGACTTAAAAGTCAAGAAAAGTCAATGAGGACTTTTTAAAAGTCAAGAAAAGTCAAAGACGACTTAAAAGTCAAGAAAAGTCAAAGATGACTAAAAACGGTCTTTTCATGAAATCTCTCAGAAATTCCAAATACGAACGCGGAATTTCAAAATACGACTCGAAACAATAAATTCTATTTTAAAAACTTAAGTCTGCTGAAAAGTGTTAGTAAATCTTTTTACTAGAAAAAATTGGGTACTTTTCGGGTTATTACACGTCGGGTGGTAGAGGAGGGTGGTGGTTGGTCGTGGGGGTAGAGGGAGGGGTGGTAGATCTAGTATTGTTGTGGTGATTTTTTTTTCAGATTTGTTTTTTTTTGTTTTGACTTCGTGGTGGCCGGCAGTGCCAGAGGAGGTAGGACGGCGGTGGAGGCGGTGGCCAGCGGTGGCCCACGGATAAGAGGAAAAGAGAAAGTGAGGGAGGTGGTGGGTGGATTTAAAGAGAGGAGAGGAGAGAGTTTTAGAGAGAAGAAGAGAGTTTTGAATGAATGAATTGTGTGGGGAATGCATTAAGAGGGATGAATATATTAGTGGTTTAATTAGCTTGGTAGTGAGAGAGTTGGGTTAAACACCTTGCTAATGACAATTTTTGTATTCTAATCTTAACCATCCATCTCCAAAATCCAAGGGCCTCTAAGAGGACTCATGGACTCAAGGTTTTGGGGTGGACTCATTTGATCCCATTACTATATATATATATATATATATAGAGAGAGAGAGAGAGAGAGTGAGCACCCGGTGAGTCTAGCTTCTTAGGTGAGTACGGTCCTATCAATAAGGATCATTGGATCATTTAGATCCAAGAGCTCTCGTTGAGCCACGTCGCCACAAAAGTATTGGCTGAGTTATAAAAAGAAAACTTATTCTCATACAAGTTCCATAATACTTAGAAAATTTCTCTCTCTACAAACTTAGCCCCCTTTTCTCTAGTAACTGAAAAACAAATTCCCCCAAAATCACGTAAAATCTACAAAATTCAACAATTAACCCTATTTCCAAAAAAATCAAAATCTAGCCAAGTTTTCATTAAAATCAAGCGTTGATCTTCAAAAAATATAGTCTATCTTCAATTTCTTCCGTTTTTCACATGAATAAGAGGTATAGTTGCTCTTTTCTCACTATTTGTTTTTTAAATTGTTGCGATTGTCGTTACTAAACGTTGTTGATGTTGTTGTTGTTGTTGATGTTGTTGTTGTTGTTGTTGTTGTTGTTGTTGTTGTTGTTGTTGTTGTTGTTGTTGTTGTTGTTGTTGTTGTTGTTCTTATTTTTGTTTATCTTGATTGATATGAAGAAATTGTTAATTGATTTCTATTTAATTTAGATTTTTTTTCCATAAAAAGTTAGGGTTAATGTTTCGCTCAAACTGAGCAATTGATTTTTCGCCAAAAAATTATGTTTGATTTGTATGTGTTCATGTTTTTGTTGTCGATCTCATTTTTGTGAAAATTTAGGGTTAGGACTTTGTGAAATTCATACCTGCACTTGTTTTCGTGAAAATTGGGGTAAATGTGTAATTAGCTGTCCTAACATACTCGACACATGTTACTGTAATAGCGTTACCGTAACCTTGTTACTACATGATAAAGAATGAACTTGAACTACTGTTACAACATTCTACATTTGATGTTGTGTGTTTTTCCCAATTAAATTTGATTGCATAACATGAAAATAAACTCACAAATGATGTTACTGTAATATTGTTACTGTAAAATTATCACTAGTGATGAAACAAAACGGCTTTCGCAAATGCTTTAGTTACTAATGGTCGAATGTTTTGTTCTGATTTCAGAAAATTGGAAGATGAAGGTTTGAAACTAACACAAAAATGGCGCGCAAGGTGAAAGTATATACAAAAAAGAGTGAGATACTGACTAATAAGTCATGAAGATAGGCGTGAACATGGAACTATTATTGAAGCTGGAAAGCTAGATGAGCCTGTTAACATTGTTGTCGTATTATGATGTATGATTATGATGTATACTTATTGTAAACTTTTCACATTATTATGGTTTATTGTTGCCAAATATTTTAGCATATTAGAAGCACATGAACGGGTCTGTATTCACTTGGTTGTTGTTGATGAAATGAATAATTAGAATTGAAACTCTTTTATTGTTTTTGTGTCACTTTGACGAATCAATGATGTTACAGTAACACAATTACTGAATCATTGTTACTTTAATGAAAATTGTTACAGTATCACCGATATAATTCATCATCAACAACTACAAAAAAAGAATGAATGCACAACATTCTGTGTTAAACTAAATTAATAAAGTCGTGTGGACCACGCAATAAGTCATATTTGGTTATATGGCCGGTTGAAAGAATTACAATTAGATCTTAAAATAATTAGGCTTTATGGGATTTGAAACCATACATATGTGGAAGGTTTGCGCATCGCTCTTCCATTTGAGCTAATAGCCTTTAAACGAACTACTCAAGTTGTTAAATAAAATAAAGAACTATAAAGATCTTGTCCTCCTATTAATCTTGAAAAATGACTAGGCTTCATTCTTTGAAGTCATTATAGTCAAAATATTATAATAGTTTATATTATCTTCTATTTATGGTTTCTTAATGCTTAGAGAACAAAAATAATAATGCAATATTATGCCAAAGGGAAATAACCTAATTAAATGTAACACCCGGAAATGTACCCTATTTTTATAGTGAAAATATTTTACGGATACTTTTCAGCGAAATTAAGTTTTAATTTAGAATTTAATTTTCCGAGTCGATTTTGGAATTTCCGAGTTCGTATTTGGATATTACGCGAAATTTCAAGTGAATTCCGTCTTGAGCCGTCTTTGACTTTTTGTTGACTTTTCCGACTCACCCTTTACTTATACTCCCTCCTAACCCTTGTTGGAGTAGGTGTCCTCCACAAAAGTGCGCCACATAATAAATCTTATTATGGAATATAATTGGGATAATTATTGACTATATATATATGATTAGTCAGTTGATTAACGTAAATCAATAACGGTTGGCTGACTAGAGTTTGACGTTATTGTCGTATGACGGCGGTGATCAACTGATCCCTTTCGTTCACACCTAAAGGATGAAATCCAAATAGTAACTAATTATTTGTATACGATACAGTTAATTAGTACATTACATATATTCGATATGTACGAGAGTTAATTGTTAGAAATTGAGTTAAGAACTCAAATTCGATTAAACTTATTTTTCAATTATGCGATAAATGACTAATAAATTTATATCTTATTTTAATACGATTAAATAAGATTTAACTTAGTAATTATCGTTAAATTACTAAATTAGTTGAGGTTTTGAGATAGAGGTAATTAGTTAATTATATTTACAAGGAGTTGTAAAATAAATTAACTAAGCATTGTGGGACCTATTATATATTGATATAATGGTAAAATATTACTTAAAATGTTAAGTACATATTATTTATTTAATTGAGTCATATAATTGTTATATGATCAAATTAACACTTAATTATACAAGATAATTAACCATATGATCAATAAGTATTTGTGAGACAATATCAAAAATCAAAATGGACCAAACTATTCCATAATGGCCCGGTTTTTTGGTAGTATTTCTGGTGAATGATTTGTTCTTATTTGTTACTCTTTAGTTTTCCTTTAATGAAAGTGGACATAACAAGTATAAAACATCATCATCTTTTCTACACACACTCCACTCTCATGCTGTGATCAATTGACCATTATAAGAGTCCCTTTTTGGACTAATCCATCCGTCCAATTGGGCTAGCACATTCCAAATGTTTTTCATTTTTTTAGCTAACTTGATTTGTTCAATTGTCCTACTTCTTTCTAAAATTTCTGCTCTCATAATACCTGCCTCATATATAATATTTCCTAAGTATTACTAGTGTAGTAATATAGTCTATCTTAGTAAAGTATTATCTCTTTCTTATTATCTAGTTAATAAGAAGGGGAGATTATTTGGTGGTCCATCTGGTGCAATTGAAGGAGGTCTTCTGGTTTTTTTTTGTTTGAGATTTCTTGTGTTCCTCCATATTTATAGCTCAAGAACAACCAGAATGAGTTCTTGTTGTGCCCATATAATTTCCATATCAATGTGAGGAAATTTATTCTTTTATATAAATGTCTTTATATTTGCATGCATGTTACATAGATCATTATAAACTAAATTAAAAAGTAATTTAGTAATTAATTAGAGGAGTCTAATTAAGGTCTATAAACTTTCAATTGGTATCAGAGTTAGCTTGTAGCATGCATGTTCATTTTGGACATTTTTATTAAAGTTATAAGATAACTAATAAATCAAAGATTTTGAGTTAAAATATGATTCTGATGAAACTTTTTGGTGCATGTATACCTACTGACCTCAAAATGTTTGTGGTAAAATTTCGTGATTTTAGGGATTAATTTGCTATTTATTTTTATTTTTGGCGTTTAAACCGAGTTAACATGCATTTTATGAGTTAAAAGTTAACTAAAAATAGTTGCATGTTGATTCTAGCCATGAAATTTTAAGATGATCTCACATGAATTTCTTACATATTGTATGCAAAATTTCGTGACTTTTACTCATGTATTTCATGTTTATTGATTTTTATACGATAAAAGTCGATAATATGAGATTATAATGTTCATAAAAATGAAACGTCCATTTATGGTCTTGAAATTTTTTTGTACATTTTACATTCTGATGTTGATACTCTTTGTGAAATTTCATAATTTGTTTCACTAGTTTACTATATCTAATGGTTTTATTTGGTAAAACCATTAAATACAAAGCTATTTGTTCATAAAATTAATTTAAATTTTTTGAGCAAATGTTTTTTATTTTTATAGTTCCTGGAATTTTTCCAGAATGTACAAAATTTTTGGTTTCAAATTTTATGATGTTTATACTTTATTTTGGTTTTATTTCATAATTGTTATAATTAAACCGTAATATTTAGCAAATGAAATCAAATCGATCTAATTAATGACCAACAAAATTAGTAATGACTAATTTTGAGTTCTAAATCAGTTTAGTTAATTAGTTTGAATTTAAATGAGATTTAAAAGTTGATAGTGATTTTTAATGGTTAAAAATCAATAAATCCCGAAAAAAATCGAGCTACAATGAGCATGAATTGAACTTAGGACGATTTTTGGCATGAATTTTGCAGCAATTTATTTTATTTATGGTTGAATGAATGAATGTCATTTATTTAATAATTTATGCAAATTGTGTACCTTGTATGGCCTAGTTATTTTTAATCGTTATTACCCGTAATGTAAGGGAATAACGGTTTGGTTGTAATTTTATTGCGATCTCGTATCGCCCCCGGTTTTGTAATATTTAATAATTTTATTTTATAGAATAAATGTATAAAGGATTTTATATTTGTTTATATTTTTAATTATTTTATGAAGACCGTGTTACGTCCCTCAAGACGGTGCCATTTATGGAAGGTGTTCCAAGTGAAGAGGCAAGGGACAAGGAGTTGGTTTCCGAATTTGTACTATCTAGTTAATTTTGATTAGCTAGTGGCCATACTAGCTTTTATTGTTGCTTGTTTGCTGCTGCTTTATTTCCGCTCATGGCCAAAAGCTCACAGGGATAATCATGCTTTTATTTTATCGTTTGTCATTCCAACGTTATTCACAATTCACCGACTTAGTTCACTTATAGGGAATTAATACCTAAATTGACAAGATCTCTCACATGTTTAAAAATTGAGATTAGCCTTACCAATTAATAACACCTATGAATCCCGTGTTCATTAGGGCTACCACGCTCGTGGGTCCCTTTTTACCTCGTGTAAGTAGGGTGATACGATCACAAGCTAAAATTGGATTGGACTCAACGAGATAAGCGTTATCTTGGGACTAGGAGATGGATTTAGTTGAAATCCGTCAACCAAGAGTTCTAAAAGGTAGAATTAGTCAAGTAATGACTTACCGTTTCTAGATAAAGGTAGCATGCGATGACTATTTTTATTTAAAAAATGGGTCTTGGAATCATTTATATAATTTAGTGAGAGGTCATTATATGAATGCTAAACTTGTTAAAATGTTTTTCAAGTAAATTAACAATGAATGTTTATATATTTCTTTTTGTTGTAGTTACCATATTCGCATAATGTCAACACCATCAAACGTTGCATCCTTGGGTAAGGACTCATGGTTGAGATCCGTCATGGAAAAGTGTGTCCTTAAGGATGACGGAAGTAACTTCGTTGAATGGGAGTCAACGATCAAGAGCGCCGCGTTATCCGATAACGTGCTTCGCTACTTGGTTGAAGAGCCCCCCACCGAACCCGCGCCTAGATCGTCCGCGGTGGTTCGGGCCGAGTATGACCTTTATTTGAAGGTAGCTAATGACGTCAAGAATGTCTTGATTTGGTCAATCTCACCCAAACTCAAACTCCAATTGATCTCTCTCAATGCATATGCGATATTCACGAGGCTCACTTTGATGTTTTCGCAAGCCCCTCAAATTGTTCAATATGAGGCGATTACGAAATTCTTTGACACTAAGCTTCAAAGGGGCCAAAAAGTTGGCCCACACGTGCTCAAAATGGTTGAGCACGCGGACACCTTAGAGCGTCTAGGGTGCACAATTCCGACGAATTTGGTGGTGGGTAAGATCCTTCATTCACTCTCACCTAAGTTCACCCAATTTAGGGTGAACTATAACATGAATGGCATGGACAAGAGTTTCCATGAACTCCATGCACTCCTCACCCAAGAGGAGAGGGACATGGAGGCTAGTGGGAGTGAACCCAAGGATGTTCTTTCCATGAAAATGAAGAACATGAACCTTGGGGTGAGGAAGGACAAGGGAAAGGGTAAGACTCTTTTCAAGAAATCCGGCAAGGGAAAGGGCAAGGTCTTTTATAAGGCCAAGCCTAAGGTCAACAAACACGCGGAGGCGGATTGCTATTATTGTAATGGCAAAGGGCATTGGAAACGCAATTGCCCCAAGTACTTGAAAGATAAGAAGGACGGTTGTGTGACAACGTCAGGTAAAATTCTTTCATCACTCTATATGATAGATTATAAATTGCTAGTAACTCCTCTTGGTGGTATTTGATACCGGTTGTGTGTTCTCATCCTGGGAAATCATGTACAGGGGTGAGGGACGTGCAAGGCATAGCCAAGGGTTGACGTGCTGGGAACCTACGCCATGGGAAATGGAGCTAAGGTAGCCGCAGTTTCCGTGGGCACCTACGTTTTCTTTTGCCTAATGGTTTTAGAGTTGTATTTAAATACTGCTATTATGTTCTCCAACTCTTACCAAGAACATTATCTCCATTTCGTGTTAGACATGGACGGTTTTTCTTTTTGAATAAGAACAAATGTTGTACTTTTGCTTTTACTGAAATGGTTTATGGCGAGGCCATTTCTATTGGAGGTATTTATGTTCTAGATATTGCAAAAGAGGTCTATCATGTAGAAAACAAGAAGCTCAAAACAGGTGAACCTAATCAATCATACCTTTGGCATTGTCGTTAAGGGCACATAAACGAACGACGCATAAAGAGACTTGTTTCATCCAAAGTACTCAAACCATTCGATTACGAATCTTATGGCATATGCAAATCTTGTCTTCTAGGCAAGATGACTCGTGCTCCTTTTACGGGAAAAGGGACACGAGCAAGTGAAGTATTAGGACTTATACATATGGATGTATGCGGTCCAATGACTATCCGAGCTAGAGGTGGTGATCACTACTTCATTACTTTTACCGACGACTTAAGTAGATATGGATATGTCTATTGATGAGGCATAAAAGTGAGCTTTTGAAAAATTCAAAGAATTTCAAAATGAGAGTTAGAAAACCAATTGAATACACAAGATTAAAACCTACGATTGATGTGGTGGTGCATACCTTGAACCATGAATTTGATTCACACCTAAAACGATTTGTGGTATAGGATTCACAATGGACTCCTCCGGACACCCTCAATTAAACGGTTGTATCCGAAAGGAGAAATCGACTTTTTAGATATGGTGCGATCTATGATGAGTATAACTGAGCTTCATGATTATTTTTGGGGTTTTGATATCTTATCTGCAATATTTTCACTAAATCGAAGCCCGACTAAAGCGGCAAACAAGACTCCATATGAGATATGGACAGGGAAAGTCCCTTATTTGTCGTTTATGAGAATTTGGGGATGCGAGGCTTTTGTTAAGAATAAGTCTGACGACAAACTCGCACCCAAATCTGACAAATGTCTTTTTGTAGGATATCCAAAGGAATCACGTGCTTATTACTTCTACAATAAACACGAGGACAAAGTGTTTGTGTCTCGTGATGCAGTCTTTTTAGAAAATGATTTTATTTCTAAAAGACAGAGTGGGAGAAAATTTGACCTTGATGAAGTCCAAGAGCCACAAACCAAAAAGGATAACGAGGAAAACGTTCCCTCTTCGTCTGGTACGGTCATCATTCCTTCGGAACCTAGGAGGTCAAGCAGAATTAGTCATCCACCTGATAGATTCCTTGGTATTATAGAGGAAGGTGATGACTATAATGTTTTACTTTTTGAAAGTAATGAACCTACTACCTACAAAGCAGCCATTTCTAGTCCCGACTCAAAGCTATGGCTAGGAGCCATGCAATCCGAAATGGATTCTATGTACGACAATCAAGTATGGGACTTGGTTGATTTACCTAAGGAGGTACGCCCTCTTCAGTGTAAGTGGATCTATAAGATCAAAAGTGGCATAGACAAACATAATGATGTTTATAAAGCTAGATTGGTGGCAAAAGGTTTCAACCAAGTTCATGGTCTTCACTATGACGAAACCTTCGCCCCAGTCGCCATGCTTCGATCCATAAGGATTATCTTAGCGGTTCCCGCATTTCATAATTATGAGATTTGGCAAATGGATGTCAAAACCGCCTTCTTGAATGGGATTCTAGAAGAGGAAGTGTACATGACACCACCTGAAGGTTTTGTGGATCCATCAAACCCTAAGAAGGTATGCACACTTAAGAGATCCATCTATGGTCTTAAGCAAGCATCCAGGAGAGTGGGGAATCATCATTTAGATAATGTAATAACAAAATGGTTTCACTCGAAGTGTCGAGGAACCGTGTTTATACATAAAGTTTAGTGGGAGTAAAGTTGTAACAACCCGAAAAGTACCCAATTTTCTAGTAAAAATATTTACTAACACTTTTCAGTAGAACTTAAGTTTTTAAAATAGAATTTATTGTTTCGGGTCGTATTTTGAAATTCCGCGTTCGTATTTGGAATTTCTGGGAGATTTCATGAAAAGACCGTTTTTAGTCATCTTTGACTTTTCTTGACTTTTAAGTCGTCTTTGACTTTTCCTTGACTTTTTAAAAGTCGTCATTGACTTTTCTTGACTTTTAAGTCGTCATAAACTTTTCTTGACTTCTAAGTCATTTTTGACTTTTCTCGACTTTTAAGTCGACTTTGACTTTCGTTGACTTTTCCCGACTCGCCTCGTAATTTTAAAGACCGAAATTTTATTTTGAAAAATAATAAATTTAATTTATTTTTATTAAGATTTATTTGAATTTATGATAATTTAATATAATTATTTTGAATTTATTCGGAATTAAAGAATAACTTTTATGATTTAACCCCAAACGTCATTTAACTATTCCCGGGTCAATTTAAGTCCCGAAACCCGACTTTGACATGAGTCACGCGCCCCATGTCACTTTTTTTCCACTCATATTATATCTTTTAATTAATATGATTAAACTAATAAAAATATCTAAGATATTTGTAACTTTATCGGTCTGTCAACTTAAATTCCGCAATCGCTTAAAAACAGACCCGATTTCTCTTCTTTTCTCACGTCTCTTTTTCCTCTCTTAAGCCTTGATATTTTCTTTCTTTTCATTACTCACTAACAACTTTTCATTTTCCAACAAATCAAATTAAGATCAAATTAATCGTTCGTCATCGTTCTTGAACGTTCTTCATCGTTCTTCATTTGTTCTTCGTCGTTCTTGAGCAAAATCATCATAAAACCTTCATTTCTTAATTAAATCCGTCCTAACTTATATTTCTAGAATCTCCTCTTCGCTCTCCATCTTCAAGTACGGTTTATTTTCAATTCCGTCAAAATCGTTTTCAACACTTTAATTATGGAAAATCAAGTTTTAATTCTAATAATGTTGTTCTTGTCATTTCTTATAGGGGAAGATTTTGAAGACGAGTTTGGTGACTCGTATATATTAGGGGAAGATTAGAAGACGGGTTTCTTAGTTTATACTTCTTATTTTGGTGCTAATTGATTTTTCTAGCTAAGGTAACGATTCCGAGTTACTCGACGAATAAATGTTACATAGCTTTAGTTTTAGTTTATATTATTGTCACTTATGATTTTTAAGTAGTAATATGATAAGTAGTTATTTTTATTATGTGGTATGAATAATTAGTATGATTAGTGTTCTTGCCATATTTTGATGATTGGTTCATAATCATGATTTTTGTATGCATGATGGTTGAATTGGATGTTTAAAAATGGATGTTGTTAATTAAAAACATGTTAGAATTAATTGGGAAGTGTGGTTGTGTGAACCGTGGGAAATGGCTAAGCCGGACCAAACCAGCCGGTTCAGACCCGGTCTAGGTTGGTCCATGGTGGGTCCGGGTTTTGGTCTTTGGGTTGTGTCGATGTTTGATTGTTTGGTTGTTGTTTTGACGGGTTTTAATTATGTTAAAGCATGCGGGAAATATTAGGAAACGGTTTTAGTAAAAGTTGGAAAATCTGCCAAAATAGCCCAAACAGGCCCGTGGGCCCATCCAGGCCCATGTTGGGTTCGGCCCAAAAATCAGCCCGTGGGTCCCACTTTGGGACTTGTGGCGGTTTTTGAGTTTAATGTTAATTTATCGTGTTTTGTAATATTTAGCAAGTGGGAAATTTTAATAAGTAAATTATTTAATTAAAAGTATTTTCATAAAATTATTATTTCTCACATGTTAGAAATTATAATACAAGATCGTAGTTTAATTTGATATCCTTTAAGTCAAGCGGGGGGTTACGTAAGATTTAATAATTCACCTGTTAGAAGTCTTAATAAATAACATGTAATGAATATGATGATTCTTATGTTCAAGCCTCGAGGGCTAAGACTCTGTTTCTAGCCGGTTTGGCCAAACGGGTTTGGTCAAACTAAGATCTAGTCAGCCCCGGTTGACTGATGACCCGTCGCGGGACTCGGGTCGGGGATTTGTCTTCAGGTAAGGTTTATTTAACTGAATGAATAATAAGACCTTAGTAGATTGAGGCGATATGATATTTGAATATGATTTATATGCAATTAGTCACATGATAGAAGTTGTTCCCGTGATGTTTAATTTATATGGTGGTGGTCGTCGTTGACTAAGTACCCATAGAGAATTATGAGTATATGGCGTCTTGACCATTCTAATTCTAAAGAGTAGTATCTTGGCCATGACATTGATAGGCCGGTATTTATCTTTCAACGAGAATATGGAGTTTTGTCGCTGATAGTTTGTGTCCCGGCTTGGTGGGTTTGGGGTTATATCCAAGTCGGGGTATGGCTGCCAGTGTTTCCACTTTGGGAAATGGAGCCAGTTTAAGTACTAGCCAACCCCTTTGATGGATCTTCTTAGGGTGTACTCATGTGATTGTATCATGGGTCTTGGATGCGATGTTTTTCCGCATTTCTCTGGGCCTGCGCAGTCTAGGTTTAGGGTTGAGTCGTATCTTGGACATGTTTCTGAGAGGAACCTCTGAGCTAAGATATGTGCTTTGGATCTGGGCCATGTCATTAGTGTGACCGCTGAGCCTAGATGTGTGCTTGGTATGTGGGCCATGTTACCGGAGTGACCGCTGAGCCTAAATATTTAAGTATATCCTACCTCGTGGTATAGACTCGAGTTACAGTCGACTATTGACGGTGCTAAGAACTTATGCCTGTTTGTAGAAGTATTGGCCTTTCATGTTTGATGATTCTATGAGCTTTAGAAGGTGAGCTGCAAGCCGGCTAAGGTTGATAGAGTTTGGATTACTGATTGTTAACTGATTCACATGATTACGTGTTGATTAGGGTTTGAGTGTATCATGGCCATGTTACAGGGTAACCTCTGAGCTAGCATACCAGCTTCCCTACCTCTTGTTATATTTTATTATCGGTTTCACATGATAGCTTTCATATGATAGGTTATATGTTAGTGAATTGTTTCATAACATGAAAAGCATATCATATATGTTTAAGTTTTGTATTTTCCATATACATCGCTTTTATGTTATTCATGTTTCATTAAACTCGACATTTCGTGGCTGGGAGGACTCGGAGTTACTCCCCACTGACTGTGGCTTCCGTGGTTATATTTAATGCGGTCGAACAGGTGGTGATGCATACTTTGGGTACATTGACGAGCTAGCGAGCGAAGTATTTACCTTGGACCTATATTCGGTTCTTAGATTGTATATTATTATACACTCTTTTATTTCCGTATTTATACGGGAGATATGTCTCCTGTCTTGTATAATTCATATGTAAAATATTAGTTTCCTTTTTGTATGAACCTTTTTATTTATGACACCCTTTGTTATGTATTAAATTATTTTTTTTCTTTCCGCAAATTTGAGGGTGTCACAAAAGTAACTTTTCTAGTCTTGTATGTAGATGACATACTACTCATTGGGAATGATATTCCAATGCTCACTTCTGTAAAAGAGTGGCTAGGAATACATTTCCAAATGAAAGACTTAGGAGAGGCCCAGCGCATCTTAGGTATCCGGATCTATAGGGATAGATCTAAAAGGATACTAGCATTAAGTCAAGAGACTTATATTGATAAGATTCTTGATCGGTTCAACATGAAAGACTCGAAGAGAGGCTTTATTCCTATGGGAAGTGGGATCACTGTGAGCAAGTCAGAGTGCCCTACGAAAACCGAGGAGATTGAACGTTTGAATGGATCCCTCGATTCAGCGTTGGATCACAATCATGTAGCTATGATGTGCACTCGTCCCGACGTTGCATATGCTTTGGGCATGACAAGTCGTTACCAAGCAAATCCAGGTGAGAGTCACTGGATAGCCGTAAAGAACATCCTTAAGTACTTGAGAAGGACCAAGGATTCGTTCTTAGTGTTTGGAGGCGAGACTGAGTTACGTGTAAAGGGTTACACAGATGCCAGTTTCCAAACAGATAGGGATGATATGAAATCCCAATCCGGCGACGTTTATATGATGAATGGAGGAGCTGTTTGCTGGAAGAGTTTCAAGCAAAGCGTTACAGCGGATTCTACAACAGAAGCAGAGTACCTTGCAGCGTCTGAAGCTGCAAAGAGTGGTGTGGATTCGGGCAATTTTTGAAGGACTACATAGTCCCTACTGCCAAAGATCCTATTCACAATTTATTGTTATACACAGTGGGGCTATTTTTCAGCAAAAGAGCCCAGTCTAGTAACAAGTCTAGAAGTACTTAGGAAATTAGATGAATAGAGATTCTGTGGACAGAAAGGAAATTGACATGTGTAAGGTTGGGACATATGACAACATTGCTGATCCTTTAACCAAGCCTTTATCAAAGGCTAAGCATGATGGTCATGTCGTCACAATGGGATTGAGACGTGTGCCAGAATTCCTTTAGATTATGTAATATGTAATAATTGAATGTTGTATTAATTATTTCATAATGACATTCATTGTTCGAGTTTTATTTTAAACTCTTTTATTTAGTTTGACTAAATTTAATACTTTGTTTATCCGAATAGATTGTTGGACCCTATTCAAGTGAATAGGACGAACTTAGTATTTTGTCCCTAGTCACTCTATGAGGTGACGTCTCGACATGACTAGATTGTAAGTCGATCGATGGTTGGTTCAGCACCATGGGGTCATGGAGATGACTGGTCGTTTACATAGACAGACTGTATGACACTCTGTCGGACAGTGACATTGTAGAGACCCTTAAATCAATTATTTGATGTCTGGTCGTGGCAGGGTCTTCTATCTTATTCTTATAAGTCGATTCTTTTGACTGGCGACCGTCTATCTGAGTCGGTGCAGTTTCCGATTGGTTTTGGTTGATGTTCTAGGTCGTGCCGTTTAAATATGTAAAGTAAAAGGAGTTAAAAGGAGGTGCGAGGAAATTTATCTGGATCAGGTGATCTGATCATACAGAGAGAGGATCAACAGGAATTGTCACCCACGTTGGGTAAAAACATCTTTAGGCCACTCAAGGAGAAGTTACTGTAAATGCGTGGCCACGCTCGGAAAGAGATCTATGGTAGATTTCCGGTCAGACAGTTACTCTCCCTATCGAGAAAACCACTCTAGATATTGTCAATCGCAAGTGCGACCTGAAAGACACCTTGCGTTGAGTGGGAGATGTGATAAAGAGACAAGAGAATCGGTGACGCACACTTGTGTCAGACAAGTGTGAGATTGTTGGAGTAGGTGTCCTCCACAATAGTGCGCCACATAATAAATCTTATTATGGAATATAATTGGGATATTTATTGACTATATATATGATTAGTCAGTTGATTAACGTAAATTAATAACGGTTGGCTAACTAGAGTTTGACGTTATTGTCGTTTGACGGCGGTGATCAACTGATCCCTTTTGGTCACACCTAAAGGATGAAATCCAAATAGTAACTAATTATTTGTATACGATACAGTTAATTAGTACATTACATATATTCGATATGTACGAGAGTTAATTATTAGAAATTGAGTTAAAAACTCAAATTCGATTAAACTTATTTTTCAATTATGCGATAATTGACTAATAAATTTATATCTTATTTTAATACGATTAAATAAGATTTAACTTAGTAATTAATCGTTAAATTACTAAATTAGTTGAGGGTTTGAGATAGAGGTAATTAGTTAATTATATTTACAAGGAGTTGTAAAATAAATTAACTAAGCATTGTGAGACCCATTATATATTGATATAATGGTAAAATATTACTTAAAATGTTAAGTACATATTATTTATTTAATTGAGTCATATAATTGTTATATGATCAAATTACCACTTAATTATACAAGATAATTAACCATATGATCAATAAGTATTTGTAAGACAAATATCAAAAATCAAAATGGACCAAACTAAGGCCATTGTGGCCGGTTGGGCTAGTAGTTACATGGTGATGATTTTGTTCTTATTTTTACTCTTTAGTTACTTTATGACAGTGACATAACAAGTAGTAAACAATCATCACTTGTTCTACAACACTCCACTCTAATGCATGTGATCAAATTATGCAAAATAAGAGTCCTTATTTGGACAATTAAGACCGGCCAAATGGCCTATAAAATGAGCACTTGTGTTCATTTTATACTTACTTCATTTTGTGCTTTGTTTCCTTACTTCTCTAAAAACCTCATATTCTTACTAAAACTCTCAAACACTAATATTTACTAAGTATTACTAGTGTAGTAATATAGTGATAATATTAGTAGAATAATATCTATCTTATTATCTAGTTAATAATAAGGGTAGATTATTTGGGTTAATCTTGGTGCAACTTAGAGGAGATCTTCTATTTTGGGGATTATTTGTATTCATCCATAGTATTAGCTCAAGAACAACAAGAAGGAGTTCTTGTTGTGCCCTTATATTTTCCATATCAATGTGAGGAAATTTCTTCTCTTATATAAA
>JAIUZE010001231.1:0-10487 GCA_022085475.1 Heliosperma pusillum | reverse complement strand
TCACATGATAGCTTTCATATGCTAGGATATATGTTAGTTATTTGTTTCATAACATGAAAATCATATCGTATATGTTAAGTTTTGTATTTTCCATATACATTGCTTTTATGTTATTCATGTTTAAGTAAACTCGACATTTCGTGGCTGGGAGAACTCGGAGTTACTCCCCACTGACTGTGGCTTCCGTGTTTATATTTAATGCGGTTGGCAGGTTTGTGATGCATACATTGGGTACATTGACGAGCTAGCGAGCGAAGTATTTACCTTGGACCTATATTCGGTTCTTAGGATTGTATATTATTATACACTCTTTTATTTATGTATTTATACGGGAGATATGTCTCCCGTTTCAGATACTTTTTATTGTATAATATTATTTCCGTATTTGTTATGAACCTTTTTATTTAAGACACCTTCTTATGATGAATATATTTAATAGTAGGTTCCAGTTTTAAAATGTACCGATTTTCACTAAAGTGAACCTATTAGAAACGTATTCTCATCTTTTATTTATTTAAATTATTTTTTTCTTTCCGCAAATTTGAGGGTGTCACATGTAAATGTTTTGAGACACTCACCTATCTACGACTTATGAAAATGTGTCCGCCGTCTAATATGGTAAACAATTCAAAACACAAGTCAAAGATCATAATGCACATAGAAAAGAAGCCGTAAAGATGAGAAGAAGGCTTTGAGAAATGGGTGAAAGGTGGACAAACAGTTATGGTCACGTGAAGGTTAGAATGAGCTAGCAACTGACCAATGATAAATGAATACTCAATCCAAACTTTCGATGAATTTCCAAAAGACGAATAACGAAGCCAGAAGCAACAGATTGGCTTATTACACACGAAACACAAGGGTAAACTCCTTCTATTGATTGAATTGACATTTCTTAGGAGATACTCACAACTTCTTTTATTTCTTCTTTTTTCGATTTTTTCTTTTTCAATTTTCCGATTTTTTTCAATTTTTTCATTTTTTCTATTTCTTTCTTTTCTTTTCTTTTTCTTTTGAACATCACTTCTTGAATATTTTCGTTCTCCAAATTCACTTTGTCATTAAGGAACAAAATCTTCTCAAAAGAGCACCCATACACCATAGTCTAGCTACTAGCTCAAAAGGTAGGCAGTTTTTGTATGTAGCTATTATTTTGTGAAGCATTTGTATGAAGGGGCTTATTTTGAGGGGCAAATTAAAGTGAAAAAGGCTTCAAATCATAGTGAATCATGAATGCAATGCTTATAAAAATGAAATGAGAACCATACTTATGCGTTTTGACATGACACACATCACAAGGAGAACTACACACACCTAGATGAGACTGGTTATAGATGTACCAGTCTAAGGAGGTTCTACCTTACAATATATGTAACTTGCCAAATGTCAAGATCAAGCGTACTCATCTATAGATTCATTCCATGCCTACTGTGTACAAGACTTCCCTATGTATGCACAATTCAATAAATATTGAACCATTATCTTTTGAAAGCTCTAAGTTTGGGAAATGTAACATGATGGTATAGTAAACAAACAAGCAAAGCACGAAAAGCATTCAATTACGTTCAGAAATTTTTAAATTTTCTCAAAAATATTCTTTCTTTTATTCAAAATTTGAAAAATGATAAAGTAAAATGCAAAATAGGAAAATGCAATCCCTCCCCCAAGCTAAACATCACATTGTCCTCAATGTGAGCATAAAGACAAAATATGCAATGAGATGCTTAATGGGGAAAAGGAAAAATGAAAGAAGAGTGAAGCTTACTAGTCAGCGCGGACTCCCCCAAGCTAGTCTTTTGGACTTGACAAGGAAGGTCTTCATAGATTCTTCAAAAACTCTCTCATCTGCAAGGTAAATCCTAACAACGAAAAAGGGAAAAATAAAAATAAAATGCAGAAAGAAAGGGAAAACACGGGTTGCCTCCCGAGAAGCGCTGGTTTAACGTCTCGCTAGACTCTTTATTAATGAAAATCATTCTTTGTGCTTTAAAAAGCATGTCAATGCCCTTAGAAGTCGATCATATACCTGCACATGGGCTATACAAAAACATATGTAAGCAATTGACAAGATATAGGCATGAAATATTGAAGGTAAGAATTGATATATCTTATCATTGTGCGCATGACAAACTTCATAGATGACCACTGAACTGCCCCACTCGTCAGTGAGAGATGGAGTGAAATGTTTAAGATCATGGAACAAACAATTAGTTCCCAAAATATCGTTAGTGGACTCTAATTGGGGGTAGGGTGAATCAAAGGATTGGGAATCAAAAATGGGTGGTTGATCCCACTTAATTTCAAGGCTAGGTTCACAAAACCCAGTATCACTTTCAAATAAATCTGGAATATCTTTAGCGAAGGGATTTTCAAAGAAATAGGATGACTCGATCGACGACTCTCCATCGGAGTCACAAATGGGCTTAACAACATTCTTGTCTAAAGTCTCGACTACCATATGGTCAATATCAATAATGAGGGTCTCAAAATTGTCAAATGGAACGACACTAGAGTGACTTTCAATAGAAAAGGTTGGACCATCATCATCGTCATCTATTAATTCATATGATTGGGGAGAATTAGACTCACATGGGGGACATGAAAAAGCACAGGAGAAAATAGACTCACATGGGGGGGCTGAAAAAACATAAGGAAAATTGATTGGCTTACAAATTTTAAACGTGGGTTCTTCCTTTTGCCCTTTGAGTATTTGAAGTTGAGCCCTGATTTCATTGATTTGCTCTTGGATTCTCAACCGCCGGTGCGTTTCATCTAGAGATTGGGATGCCATAAAGTCCAAGAAAATCCAAAGTTCCTTTCCTCTCTTCTGATATAAACTTCCAGCACTCAATTGCATAGCCAGGTTATGACACTTAATGAGCATTCCATGAAGCACGACATCTCTCATATAGGTCTCATCAAGGGTATACCCAAGAGAGATAATATGGTTAGAATAGCTATAAAATCGGTCGAGGTATACATGGAAAGGCTCATTCTCGCATTGTGGAGGTTGGAAATAGATAGTCATTGAGAGAAAATAAAGCAAACCCTTTGAAAGAAAATATTCCTATTACCCGAAAAGAGTCACTATACTACAAGGAAAATGTGAGAAAAAATCTCAAGGAACAAGTGTTCCTCGACACAAAAGAAAAGAAGAAAAAAGGAAAAGACAAGGTAAAACTCTACTAATCACAAATAAACAAAACCGTGCTCCCCGGCAACGGCGCCAAAATTTGATCGGGTTGTCGCGTACCCTAATCAAAGATAAATAACCCAGACTAGGCTAACAACAAATAAATGCAGTTAGGAAAGTAAGGGGTCGATCTCGGGGAGACGGGAGATACTTGTGAAAAGATGTGATTAGAATTTCAACTTGTATGATTGTCACAATGGTTATTACTAATGCTAGAAAACTGAAACAATAATTAATGACTCGATATAGAAAACAATCTAGGGAAATAGGTTCACACATGTAGATTGACATATTGGAGAAATTGGATTTAAGATTTGCAAATAATTCATTGCGAGTTCGTAAGAATGATGTGTTCATTACAATCATATATCAGATGGTCTAGTAGGCTTTTTAGGCGATTTACTAGGTCTTAATCCACCATGTCATGCTTTGTCTATTCAATTCGCGTATCTCTACCTTGGAAAAGAATTCCATACTAGTCAATGATTTTGATCAGGAATCGTCAACTATCGTTATAGTCCAAACATGCATAGACACAACGTTTTAAAAGCACAATTTCTTTTATCCAATTATCATCTTTTAATTAATCTAACATGGCTATCCTACACCCTAGAAGGGTGACTACTTATGCATGATTAACAATGAAAAGAAAACTAAGATTATAAAATTAGGAATGATAAACATGATAAAGGAAATACTAAAGGAAAATGAAACTATAATGTAAAGACGAGAATAAAGATTACCGAAAAGGATGAGCAAAGATTGAAATGGAATAAGAACTTGAATAGGAAATGCAAACCCGGAAATTAGAATTCCAATTACAAGTAGAACAACTACAATTGAAGAAAGCTTAGAACTAGACTAAACTAAACTAGAGAAAACTAAAACTAAACTAAACTAAGAAAGAAGAAAAACTAATCTAAAGAAAGAAGAGAAGAGATGTTGTGTGAAGAAATTGTGTGAGATGAGATGATATGATATGGGGCTAGAGCATCTATTTATAGTATTAGGGTTTCGTGGAGAAGAGGTCGGGCATTAAACACATAGGACAAAAATAGGATGAAGAAGCCGTCATGCTCGGATCAGCACACTTACCCGATCGGGTACACACTTACCCGATCGGGTATGTGGTCTTCAAGAAGCTCTTGACTAACGTTTCATCTTCCTTTGCTTTGACTTGACTTCCAACATCCCCCTTGACTTCTATAATCGGGTTTGTTGGTAGGGTTTGATGCAAAGCGATGAATTCTTCCGCCCAATTGATTGATCTTCCGACAACCACGAAACTGTCTTTGCTCCTTCTCTCTTTCGAATTAGTGAACCTTCTTGAAGTGCATTTCACTTGGTCAAGCTTGCTTCTTCAAATCGTCGGGTTCTAGGCAAATGCTCGGGAATATAGAAAAAGGGCGTAGAAACGTCACTTTCCCTATAAAACAGGTTTAAACACAGGAATTCGCCTAGAAGACGATGTTAGCTCATAAAGTGGCTTAACAAAGCACAAATGACATACAAAACAGAGCTAAACTGGGGGTTAAAACATACAAATATTCACTTATCAGCGTTAAAACCATCGAGTGCAAATTGGTCTTCAAGAAGAAGATTGACATGGATGGTAATGTGGATATATATAAGGCGCGACTGGTAGCCAAAGGTTTCAAGCAAATTCATGGTATTGACTATGATGAAACCTATTCTCCAGTAGCGATGCTTAAATCCATTCGGATTCTTCTAGCAGTTGCTGCATTTCATGACTATGAGATTAGGCAAATGGATGTGAAAACAGCTTTTCTTAATGGAAATCTGCAAGAGGATGTGTATATGACACAACCTGAAGGTTTCACAACACATGCTGGGAAGATATGCAAGCTTCAACGATCCATTTATGGATTGAAGCAAGCATCTCGGAGTTGGAATCTTCGTTTTAACGAGGCAGTCAAAGAGTTTGGTTTCCTTTGAAACGAAGAAGAGCCTTGTGTGTATAAGAAGAATAGTGGGAGTGCAGTTGCATTTCTAGTTCTTTATGTCGATGACATTCTCCTGATTGGAAATGACATTCCAATGCTGCAGTCCGTAAAAGACTGGCTTGGAAGTTGTTTTTCCATGAAAGATATGGGTGATGCAGCTTACATCTTGGGTATAAGGATCTATAGAGATAGACCTAACAGACTTATTGGTCTGAGTCAAATCACTTATATAGATAAGGTGATTCGACGATTCAATATGATTGACTCCAAGAAAGGGTTCTTACCTATGTCTCATGGCATCACTCTTAGCAAAACTCAGTGTCCTTTGACACTTGATGAGCAAGAGCGTATGAGTAAGATTCCCTATGCTTCTGCCATAGGTTCTATCATGTATGCCATGTTATGCACTCGTCCTGATGTAGCTTGTGCATTGAGTATGACGAGTAGATGTTGGAGCCAGTGTCCTCCACAGTTAGTGCAATAACATACATAAATCTCTGTAGGTTCACAGGGTATACTTTGTATTGTAATCAGTTGATTAACGTTTATCGATAACGGTTGGCTTGCTAGATAAGTTTGACGTTATCGTCATACAGATGGCGGTGATCAACTGGTCCCTAAAAGTCACACCTAAAGGATGTGATTGAGAGATGTGATTATTTGAGAAAATAATCATATTGATGCCTTATTAAATGACTAAAAGGTTAGTCGGTGTTTTTGACTAAAAGGTTAGTCAATGTGATGATGATATAATTATTTAATAATGATTAAATAAATTTAGCTGAGACGAATTAACTGTAATTCGTAAATTGAATATAAAATGTTATATTTAATTGTTGTATATAATGTAAGCTAATTAAACATAAACCGTTATGATTAATTGGAAAATTATAAATATACGGATATTTATAATTAAGGATGTATTATAATGTCGGTCTTTGACTAATGACGATTATAATGTATTACATTATATTAGAAGCTAAAATGACCGGAAAAAGTGTCCAGATACACTCAGGTTTTTCCGGTCAATGGGTAGTTATTTGAGGAGACTAAATCTCCTCATATTTGACCTAGGGGTGCCGAAAATAAAAAGGAAAAAAAAGAGGAAAAATTCTAACCTAATTTTTACTCTCTCTCACTTGTGCCTCCATCACTCAAAATCACAAAAACCTAAAAAGCTAACTGTAACTTTTAATCATCTTTCTAGCAAAAAGAAGGGCATATCTCGATCTATCTTGGGTGAGACGATTAGGAGGATATCTACTTTGATATCTGTTCTTAGGCCGAATTTTGCTAGGACCAAAGGTTAAATTCGCTTTCTCTATATTTTATATCGTTTTCGTATTAATGACTTGCAATTCATATTATATAATTTTGTTATAATCCTAAATTTTATGGGGATGTAAACAGTTATTTCCCACAAGTGGTATCAGAGCTTTTGACTACAAAATTATATTATATGTTTTTCATTTTTATGAAATATAAATTTGAGAAAAAAAATTTGATAAAACCGGAAAAAAATTTGTTTTTTTTTTCACGGCTGAAATTTTTTTTTTGTGTAGCCGTGTGATTTTTTTTTTTTTAGGGTTTTGTTTTTTCATTGTTGATTTATTGATATTATTATTTTAATAGGTTAAAATTCAATATAATAAATTTGTGGTTGTTTTAATTTGATAAGGATTAAATTAAAATAAGATGGAATTGTTTTGATTTTGTTGTTGCTATTTTTCGGATTCATTGTTTTAAATTGATGATTTTTGAATAATGATTCAATTTTAATGATGTTCAATGCGATTGTGATTAAATGAATATAAGGATAATCGATTTAATCATGATTTAGATGTTCATTTTAAAAAGTTAAATTGAATAATCTAGTTTGAATCAATTTTAATAACGATTAGATATTGAAATTTGTTCCGATCTAGCGATATTGGCAACACCGAAAATTTTTTTTGTGCTGCCCGGTTAATGTTCACTGCTTTAAAAAAAAAAAAATTTCTGTTTTTTTATAAAAGGCAGCAGCATTAGTTTTTTATTTTTTTTTTTTACTGTTTTTCGGTTTTAGGTTTAAACCGTGAGAAAAGAAAGGAAATTTTTTTTTTTTTTTTGACTGGTACTGTTCACGATGAACAGTGATCAGTATAGAAAAAAAAAAAAATTTTGTTTGTTTTTTTTTTTTTTTTTGACATTATAAAGATAATGTTTGTTTGTTTGTTATTGTGAAAAGGTTCACAATAATGATACCCGATTATTTTAAAAAGGTTTAAAATAAAAATGGATTATGGAAGATTAAAATTGTTGTGGGCAATTAAGGAATTGTCACATAATTTTGATCGGTTTGAATGGTGGTTTGGATAATTAATCAACATAATTAATGAATTATGTTTTGTAGTATTAATTTATATAGTTGATGCATTTTTGTTGAATGAATGAATGAATGGTTTATTTTACGTATTTTTGCAATTGGTTGAAAAATGTAATACCTAGTGTGGCTTTAGTTAATCATGTTTTCGTAATGATGAAAACATGGTTTGGATGTAATTTTGAGATCTCGAATCTCCTTTTATTTTTCTTTTAATTATGTTTTGGAATTAGAATGTAAATAGGTTTATTTTGTAATTTTTAAATGTAATTTTAAGAAGACTAGAGACGGAGATCGGATGCTCACTCCCGCTACATGGACCAAGATGAGACAAAGTCAAGCTTCTCGGGTCCATAAGGATGGATTCCAAACTTGTATTTACTGTTCATTTTGGTAGATAGGCCACACTAGGAACGTTGTAATAGTTTACGTATTTTTCCGTTCTTTTGTTTTTCTTCCACATGTTAAATAACTGCATCATATTCCGCCTAAACCAAACCACCTAAAATGCATGAAAAATGTTTCATATAGTTTGAATTTTCATCATAGACATACAGATGTCACTCGTTCATAGGGCCATCACCTTAGTCTAAATCATTCACGAAATGCTAGAATTTGTTCACTTAAAATGAATTAAATTTAAGATGATGGGATCTTCCTCTAAAATGAAAATTGAGATTAGTCTTTATAGGAAAAACTTCTATGAACCCCTTCTTCGTCGGAAGTCATAATATGATGTGACACCCTCAAATTTGCGGAAAGAAAAAAAATAATTTAAATACATAACGAAGGTGTCATAAATAAAAAGGGTCATTACAAAACGGAAATAATATTTACAAAAGAAATATACAAGACGGGAGACATATCTCCCGTATAAATACGGAATGAAAAGAGTATATAATAATATACAATCTAAGAACCGAATATAGGTCCAAGGTAAATACTTCGCTCGCTAGCTCGTCAATGTACCCCAAATATGCATTCACCACCTGTTCGACCGCATTAAATATAAACACGGAAGCCACAGTCAGTGGGGAGTAACTCCGAGTTCTCCCAGCCACGAAATGTCGAGTTTAATGAAACATGAATAACATAAAAGCAATGTATATGGAAAATACAAAACTTAAACATATATGATATGCTTTTCATGTTATGAAACAGATAACTATCAAATAACCTAGCATGTGAAAGCTATCATGTGAAACCGATAATAAACTATAACTCGAGGTAGGGAAGCTGGTATGCTAGCTCAGAGGTTCCTCTCAGAAACATGGCCATGATACACTCAAACCCTAATCAACACGTAATCATGTGAATCAGTTAACAATCGGTAATCCAAACTCTATCAATCCTAGCCGGCTTGCATCTCACCTTCTAGAACTCATAGAATCATACAAACATGAAAGACCAATCCTTCTACAAACCGGCATAAGTTCTTAGCACAGTCAATAGTCGACTTCTGTAACTCGAGGCTATACCACAAGGTAGGAAAACATCCTAGTCCTAGACTGATCAGACCTAGCGACAACAGCTATTCCATTCCCCGTCCCATGACATAACCGTCTATGAGAAACTCTGCTAGGCGACCCCCTAAGCAGAGATGGCTAGTACTTAAGCTGGCTCCCTTCCCCAAAGTGGAAACTCTTAGGATGCCATGCCCCCGACTTGGTATCAAAAGGCCCAGGCCAGGGACACAAACGCTATCAGTGGCGAACATATACTCGTTAAAGTTGGTAAGGCCTATCAATGTCATGGTCCAAGATACTCATTTAGAATTAGCATGGTCAATACACCATATACTCATAATTCTCTATGGGTACTTAGTCAACACGACACCAACCATATAATTAAACAGTCACGGAAAACCATTTCCTCAACATGTGACTAATTGCATATAAATCATAATCAAAGAACATACGCCTAATATCTACTAAGGCTAATTCATTTAATTCCAATACAACCTTTATTGAAGACAAAAACCCCCGACCCGAGTCCCGCGACGGGTACATCAGTCAAACGGGGCTGACTAGATCTTAGTTTGACCAAACCCGTTGGATCAAACCGGCTAGAAACAGAGTCTTTATCACATAGACATAAAATCAACATATTCATTACATGTTATTCTATTAAAACTTCTAACATGTGAATTAGATTATATTATACCCAAAACCCCGTTTGAATTAAAGGAGATTAACTTAAACTACGGTCTCGTCTTATAATTTCTAACATGTGAGAAATAATAATTTAATGAAAAACCTTTTTAATTAAATATTTTACTTATTAATATTTCTCGCTTGCTAATTATTACAAAACGCGATAAAAAGGACGATAACTCAAAAACCGTCACAAGTCCCAAAGTGGGACCCACGGGCTGAGTTGGGCCGGACCCACATGGGCCTGATTTGGGCCTTACGGCCTGATTTGGGCTAAAGTGGCTGTTTTGACAATTTTAGTAAAAAAAACCGTTTCTAATTAATTCCCGCATGCTTATCATAATTAAAACCCGTCAACACAACAACATAACAATCAAACATCGACACAACCCAAAGACCAAAACCCGGACCAATCCAGACCGGACCAGGACCGGCCTGAACCGGCCGGAACCGGGCCTGGACCGGCCGGTTTGGGCTGGTTTCTCCGGCCAACTAATCCGGCCACCACCATCACTCACACCATATTATTTCTAACATGTTCTAATTAATCAACAACCATTTTAACATCCAATACAACCATCCATCATACAAAAATCATGATTATAATTAAATCATACTAACATGTCTAGAATACTAACATATTTAAAAATTCCATACAACATATAAATCATACTACTTAACATGTTACCACCAAAAATCATTAGTAACCATAATATGAACTAAAACCTAAGAAACTAAGGCTATGTGACATTATATCGTCGAGTAACTCGGAATCGTTACCTTAGCTTAGCTAAAATCAAGTAGCACCAAAATAA
>JAIUZE010001230.1:0-12561 GCA_022085475.1 Heliosperma pusillum | reverse complement strand
AGAAGTTGTTTTTGAATGATCTGTTGCAGGATTGGTACTTCGCCCCAGTAAGTCTTGCTTGTGACGGTCATAAGAGCTTATATTAATCGCTTGTGAGTCATCACAAGCTTGTGACTGTCACAAATGAGAGAATTTGGGCTTTGCCCCGTACAAAATATAAGTGCATAGTTTAGTGATTAAAATCGGGTGTTTTTATTGTAAATTTTGCTTTAGTGGAAAACAACACTACAATTGAACTCTAAAGACAAACTTCAATGCTAAACATTTATTTACAATGCATCATTAAAGATGCAAGGTTGATGAAGCTACTAGTACAAGTACAACCATCAAAACACACACTTACTCAGTCTCGGTGAGACATTATTATTTTGCAAAGTCGCGACACATTACCACCAGATATCGCTATCTCATTTTCTTAAGGCAAAACCAATCAATTCTTTCCATATTTCATATTCTCGGCAACTTTCTTAAAAGCCGGCCTAGAAGAGATATCGTCCCACCAAGCCTTAACACGGGGGCGACTATTAATCAAAGAAGCATACGGAGTCTTCATGAAATAATGAGTACAAGGAAAATGATGAAGATCAGCCAAAGTGTAGTAGTCCCCAGCCAAGTACTTGGTAACACTTAGTTTTTCTTCATAAACATCCAACACTTTTCCAAGTTTCTCAAGATTTTGATCAATTATAGTCTGATCACTTGCCTTGCCACTAAGTGGGGCGACGAAGTATTGGTAGGTAATGGGCCGGATTACGGGATCGTATCGTTGGGATTCTACTTCCATCCACACTTTCACTAGTGTTGCTTCCTTGAGGTCTCCTTGTCTTGAGAGATCGGTTGTGTTGTTGTCCTTGTATTTTTCGGCTATGTAAGCCGAGATTACTCTCGATTCTGGTAAATAACGGAGTTAGGAATGTCAATTTTGAGAACCGAACGACTGATAATTAAATTTAAACATCCTCTTTTATGTTACGAATGTCACTTTGATACATAACATATTTCTTATAGAATTAAATGGTAGAAACTTACCCAAAAGCAAAGGCGAAATCTCATTTTAGATGAGTCAAATATGTTCATGTAGGATGAATACGAGTTAAGACAAAAACAGATTACATAAGTAAAAACAAAAGAATTTGGTATATATGCCTATGTCGAATGATATAACCCATTTTATATTAATTAACACGGATATTTTCATCCTAAGAAAACAGCTCAAAAGCAAAAATGTCATAATCGTTTTAGAAATTCGGGTCTTCCATTCCCTTCAAAGTTGCAATTGATAATGCAAAAAATAAATCTGAATTCGTTTGGTTGACCAACCGTAACGTTATGGTTGAAATTATCAAAGCTGGGACTTCAACGAGCCTTCAATTTTGACCATCCCTTGTTTCCAATTGGAATATCACTTAGAAAACTAAGACGGATATTATCCGTTCTAAGTTTAAGACGAGCCAAATTCTATCACATGGTGATAATAAATTCTACCATCTATTAAATTACTTAACTACAACTCACGTGTTAATCTAGTAGTTAATACGAAAATATTTTTGATAATATTATAAAAGGCGTATGACTCGAATCCTCACTCTTTTATAGTTTTATATATTAGTTGGTCTCTCTTGTGACGGTCACAAGCTTGTGACGGACTAAATGTGACCATTTTATGATAAAAAGTAATCATCCATAAAATGTTACCAGTCATGATTACATTTTCCATAAAAATGTTCACATTTGCTCCGTCATAAGCTTGTGACGAAAAATGTCCGTCACAAATGATAATTTGTGTTTATATATATCCTCCAGCCTTTATAGTTTTTTTTTTACTGATGTAAAATTTAGTTTACATTAAGGCTTTAAGAATCTAAAGTAGGAATGCATACCAAAAATAGTAAGATCATCATCTTCAAGTGCAGGGATTTGACCGAACGGCTGCATATCAGTATGAACATCATCAGAAACTTATAGAATTGCTTTCGAAATTTTTTTTTGATATAAAATCGATATTATATCTGACCAAATGTTAAGCTAACATAAATTAGACTCACTCAATCTTACATTCTTAATTACCCTTATGCTAATAATACAAAGACGACAAACTTTTTATTTTGAGATATTGTTAGTCCCCATTGAGTGTAAGGATGTTTTTAAATTTTTTAGGTGTCAAATGAGTCGTTGTTTTAATCACTAGGTTAAGACATTTTCAGTATACAGCACACAGATGCGTGAAATCTGCGAGCTAAGTAACATTGATAATGCAAATAAAAGAAAGTAGTAATTACATTTTTGGAGAGGAAAGTGGGTTGTTTATGTTGAGCAGTAAAGAGATCAACATGAAGAAACTCATAATTAACTTGTTTTTCTTCCAAACATATCATTGCTCTTGCTGTGCATGTTGACATGGGCAATCCGTACAACTTCACCCCCATTTTTTTACTTTTAACTTATGAAATTACACAAATTAAAGAGATGAAGATATATTATATATGATGGAAGAAAATATATGAGAACTTAAATAAGGAGATATGGGGTTTGTGTTATGGGATATGTTGATGGATATATAATCACTCTAGACATTAAAATTAAAATGAAAGGTAAAATAAGGTGGGCACGAGAGCTACTAGTCAAAATGTTTGGGCAGTCCCTTTGGAATTATAATTATAATCAATAATAATGTCAAACTAACCTACACAATTGACAATGATTTATAAGTAATTCTTCCCGGAAAACATTTTCAAATACACAAATTCTAATGTAAGACGAGCATTATCCGTTTTAAGTTTAAGACGAGCAAAGAATACATACTAATGCTACGTTGTAACAGAAATTCTGTTACAATAGTTGTCATAGGCTAGGAACAGCACAAATTCTCATTGAAGACGGGTCGGATCACCTCTCACAAGGAGTCAAGTGGAAAAGCAAGTGAGTATTCATTTAGCTTCTCACTTATCCAATTATCCCCCACTTGCCTCCTTGTAAGAGGAGGTCCGACCCGTCTTCATTGAAGACAGATATAACCCGTCTTCAATGAGACTAACTATAGGAACAGGCTTTCAGTTGCTAACAAACTTTACCGCCAATTGATTTGTATATAAATAGCATTACTCTGTTTATAACAACTTAGCTTTTAACAATTTTTACTCAATTCTCTCTCAAATACTCTGTAATCTTTCACAAATTCTCATTTGTGACGGACACTATCCGTCGCAAGCTTAAGACGGATACCATATTCTCTCACAAAATACCCATCAAGGGTGAGTGGAGAAGCACATGGGGGTGCTCACCGTGTCCCCTCTACCCATTTCCTCTCACAAAATACCCGTCGCAAGATCCGATCCGTCGCAAGCAAGACCTATTGGTAATCTTTAGTTTAGAAGCTTGTTACAATTACTCTTGTAATCTTGTTCCAAGTTGATACAATTTAATCTTTCACTCGAATTCCTTTCTTTAATCCAGAATTTCTTTGTTAGATTACAAAATACCCGTCGCAAGATCCGATCCGTCGCAAGCAAGACCTATTGGTAATCTTTAGTTTAGAAGCTTGTTACAATTACTCTTGTAATCTTGTTCCAAGTTGATACAATTTAATCTTTCACTCGAATTCCTTTCTTTAATCCAGAATTTCTTTGTTAGATTTAGGCATTTAGCCTGTGTAATTCATTTTTTGGATTTAATTCCCTGAAGTGTATTACATAAGTTGTCTAAAAAATACAAATATTTTTGTCCTTATTAGCTCGCTCCATGTGATAATATTTGACACGTCTTAAATCTTAAGACGGATAATTGGTCTTAACCAATACTAGAGCTGGCAAGTCTGACCCGACCCGAAACCCGAGCAAAACCGACCCGACCCGACCCGAGAATACTGCAACCCGAAACCGACCCGACCCGACCCGATGACGACCTGTAACCCGTTGACGACCCGAAAATCAGTGACCCGAACCCGACCCGAACCCGACCCGACATTGACCCGACCCGATATTGACCCGATTAAATTGACGCTCTGACAATTATTAACCTTAATAATGATCAAAATGAAAGTGATTTATTGTTTAAATTGATATGTTTGACTTAATAACGAATTAATTAAACCAAATAATAATTTAAAACTAGATTTAATGGAAAAATATTGAAATATTGCGAAAAAATAACCGGACCCGATTACGACCCGACCCAAACCCGACCCGACCCGATGTATCATTTGACCCGAAAATGACCCGACCCGATAACGACCCGACCTGACCCGAAAGGGTTGTCTGACCCGATACGACCCGAACCCGATACGACCCGACCCGACATGACCCGACCCGAACCCGACCCGACTGACCCGATTGCCACCCCTAACCAATACTTATTTTTTAAAATAATATTTGACCCGTCTTAAAGTTTTATAAACAACGGTTTTTTTTAATGTATTATGGAATATGAGAGAAAATCAGTTAAAATTAACAACTTTGACTATGTGTCATTTTGGCAACCCACATAATACTCCCTTTGCTCATCAATTTAAAATTTTGAACACTTTTAATTACTTTTTCTCTCCATCCTTTACTATTTTGATTAATTCTAGGAATGATCTAGCGATAACAAATAAAAATAATAGATGATGGTGTGAAAGAGAAATATAGGGTGATATGTAAATTAACCTATTAAAAATAATGGACTAAATATGGAGAAAATCCTTCATCTATTCCAAATTTCCATCAGCAAATCTTACTGAAGACGGGCACTATCTATTACAAGCTGAAAACGGATGGTGCCCCTTCACAAAATGCAAGTGAGGGATTTATTTGTCCTCCACTTACCCTCCCCACTTGCATATTTGTTAAGGACACTATTCGTCTTCAACTTGTGACGGATAGTACCCATCTTAATTTGTGAATTCTCCCATACCTAACTCTAAGTGCTTTCAATTTAGTTTGGGTAGCTACACTTCAATACGAAGTAGGTAGTTGCAAAGTCTTTATGGCAATTGACAAATGTAATCCCTTTATTTATAAAGAAAATATTATCTTGCGTAATACGGGTTACACAAAAATTGTATATAACATTTCCGAATCACAAAAGAATCACTGTTATATTAGCATGAAAGTAGTATGTTGCTATTTTGTTAAACTCCCGATTCGAATCGTAGGATCTTATAATTCAACTGCGATAAAAGATCAGAAATACCGACGTGGAAAGAGCCACGTGCGAGCTGAATTAAGCACCTCGCAGAGTCTCTGCAAAAGACCCCCTTAACCCACTTGTGATAATGTAAGTAGTGAAGGCATATATAAACCCACAAAACTCACACTTCACTACCAATGTGAGACAATAAATAGGAAAAAGTACTTGCTCACAAGCCCCTTATTTCCAACATTTACCCGGTCCTACGATTATAGGACCCGATCCTACATTTTTAACATTTCAATTTTTTTTACTAAAATTATACTCTATATATATGACTTTTAAGATAGGATATTATTGGATAATCATATTGGGCGGCTTTTAACCCAAAAAAAAGTCTCCCTCTCACTCTCTCTCTAGAAAACCGAAAAAAACCTAAATTTGCTCCGCCGCCTCCCCCTCCTTCCCTTCGTCACCCTCTCACTCAACGATCAGCCACCGGAGATGGGTCAATATCTTGGTCCGTCTCCGGTGGTTTGCTTATCTCAAGTATTTTCTACTACCTCACTTCCATTTACCCAATAATATGAGGCTATTTGATTTTCCTTGAGTTCCCCATTGACATGAGATCGTTAGGCTGCTTGTGGGTAGGTTCTAAGTCGCGGCGATTCTCATCATTCAAACCCCCTTTAATGTGAGCTCCGGGAGCGGCTGATCTTGCATGCATCCGGGTCCGGGTGGTGTTCCCCCTCCCCTCGTCCCTTCCCCCACCCCCGGTAAGACTTTCTTTTTTTATCATCTTGATGGGTATAACCCGTCCTTCTAGGTGGCTGTTTTTTTAAGGGTCTCGGTGTCTTCGTGTTTGGGTCATTCTGGTGTTCCCCTCCCCCTCGCCCCCTCCCCCATCATGTGACCCCTCTGAAGTTGTCCGATGTTAAGTTTGGTCTGTGTGCTAGATAGTCTGGTTGCATGTGGTTGTCCGGCCTTTGTTGCTCGTTGGGGTGTTTGTTGCGGTTCATGTTTGCGTTGTCTGGTCTATTGTTTATGGATTGATGTTTAATCCATGTTTTGTGTTGTTGGGGATCTGGATTTCTGTCATTTAGCCTTTTTGAAGTGGGTTCTTTCAGTGGGTGGTATTTTCTTTGCGATAAGAATCTCGGCTGGTCTTGTGTGATTGGGTGACGATGGTGTTGGTAGTGTTGGATGCGGTGGTTCCCTCCTTTATTTGATATTAGACTAATGTTGTTTATGTTTTTAATAATAATCTCTCTTTATGGGAGTTTCTATGTTAGTAATATGGGTACTACACTATTGGAATAAATCGTTTATTTCGATTCTGGAGAATTGTGAAAACGTCTTTCTGTCTTAGTTGCGTTGGATTCTCCATGTCAAAGTCTTCAATGTTTGTCATGGAGTGGAATTTGGATGAGGGATGCCCTCTTTTACGGGTTGGCTTATGGCTTTGCTACTTGGAATGTTGGTCTCTTGCCTGGCGTTGTTCGCCTTTAAAGCATATTGTGAAAGAGGAAAAGAATAGGAGAATAATCACTCCTAAGACGGTTTATAGCAAAGGGGATGAATCTCCGAGACGCATCTTATCTACTTGTTCGTCAAGTAGATCTTTCTCCCATAAATTTCTACGTCTTCGTGGCGTAAGTGCGTCTTGTTGTAGGTACTCCCCTGAAGCTATCTTAATTAAGAAGAAATAAGAAATGCTTGTTCATTGGGTCAGCTCCGATCGTCATGTCAAGAAGCCTGTTTCGTTCGTGAATCCAGTCCATAGTTTAGTTTGTGTTGGACCAATTCATAAGTTTTGATAATGACATGTGTTTATGTAATAATATGTTTTACTCGATATATCATATGCGTGTAATTGTGTGCTTTAGTCTTATTATAGCTAGCAACAATTATGAGAAGAAAGATCAAAGTTAGGCATAACTTTGATAAAGTTTGTGAGACAAAGTTATAACAACTTCAGGAATAACTTTGGAAGTGAACATGTAAGTTATAGCTAACCAGGCATAACTTTAAAGAAAATCGCTTCAAACAAGATCTACATCAAACTACACAAGACTCGAGATGGAGGGTCTTTGTGATCAAGATGAAGAGATGATCCGTATACTGAAGATCTGTGTGAAGATTAGATAGTATAGGTCGTCATTCGGTAACTATTCCATTCGAGAGATTTTATGTTCAAAAGTTATAGCTTTAGTCTATGCAACTATTGGATGATAAAAGTATGATGCAATGATTTGGAATAAAATGTTTTGAAATGTTTTCAAAAGTGAAAGAGTATTTTATATTTATCAAAAGTTTTATTAGAAAATATATTTATGAGATTCTATTGGTTAGTAATACAACTTATGGGTTGTCATGCTACCTAGGGTTTCTAATATATTCTATCTCAATTTGTTGTTAACCTAATTAGCCCACCTAGTGTTTGAGCCATCTAGGGTTTCGTGGAAACCTAGTATTGAGCCACCTAGGGTTGCGTGCCTCCTAGGGTTTCGTGAGCTAGAGGATTTCGGCCTCCATAGGTTTGTTTCCTTAGTTTACCTAATCTAGGATTCTGCTATATCTTTACAACAATATTTTGAGATATTAAAGATAGATATATTTCTATAAGATAAACCATATAATATTTTGAGATAAAGATATTTCTAAAAGATAAGCAAATATTATTTTATGATAAGATAAGTATCTTTATTAAATATTATACTAGGGTTTTAGATCTACTATAATTCTTCTACTATAAATACTCATTCACATATCAATTGTGAGATACACGACTATACACGAAATACACACATATTCACACGGCATCTATTTTACTTGTGTTGATTTTCCAAAATCGTTTTAAAGCAAACCTTTGAGCAAATATTTATTATTTTTAGAGTTTGTTTTTAAAAGAGTTGTGCATCAATTATTATCAATCGCTTGAGTGAAATACGTTATTGGATAATAGTACATCATTATAAGCTTACACTTCTTTAACGGGAATCTGTGTGAGTTATATTGTACTTTCTTATTAGCGTAAGATAGTATAGAGTATTTAGCGATACTCACCTTGAGTTATAATCATAGTGTTGATTATACGAGTGGTTGGTAATTTTTGTAATCCGTAGAAAGGTACTAAAAATTATTAATCGAGAATAGTGGACGTAGGTTTCAACGTGTGAAACTGAACCACTTCAAAAATCGTGTGCCTCTCTCTTATCTCTTTACCTTTCGTTATTTCGTTATTTATGCTTACTTTGATTAATTGATTAGTTGATTTTAATTCATAAGATCAAATAATTAATTACATATCATATAATTCGAAAAAGTGGGGCTAGTTTTTAATACTCAATTCACCCCCCCCTCTTTCGTATTCGATCAATAGACTCTACAATTGGTATCAGAGCCTCGTGCTCTTGATTGCCTTACAGCAAGGAGTCTGATCCATTTATCTTTTATTTTTTATTTTCCGCTGCATTTAATTTTATTTTAATGGATTCCAAACATCTGAAGTGTCCCTTATTCGATGGGAAGAACTACAGTCTATGGAAAAATATGATGACCCATTTCATAAAGGGTAACGATTGGGAGTGTTGGCTAATCATTAAGAATGGTCCGAATAAGATCATGCTTGGAACGGCCACAGGCACTTCCATCGAAAAGAAAGAAGATGACTATGTTGAGGCAGATTATAAGAAAGCTGAGAAAAATTCAAAGGCTATTAGTCTGTTGCAAAACGGCATGACCCATACTGAATTTGATCGTTTCTCATCTCGTTCTACTGCCAAGGAAATATGGGATGGTCTTGAGTTAGCTTATGAGGGGACAACTGTTGTCAAAAAGCAACGCATAGCTCTACTTATGCGAAAATACGAATTGTTCTCCATAGAACAAAATGAATCGCTTGACAGCATGTCTACTCGCTTCTCCAGTATCATTAATGAATTGAAAAATCTTGGAAAAACTTTTGACTCCGAGGAAATTGCCAGAAAGATCATTAGAAGTCTATCTAAACGATGGAGACCTAAGGTGACGGTAATTGAGGAATGTAAAGACCTATCTGACCTATCTTATCAAGAGCTACTTGGAACCCTAATGGCTCATGAGATTACTCTTGATGAAGAGGCGGCAAATGATAGTAATAGCAAGAAGGTGGCTTTACAGGCCGAATCTAGTGAAAGACAAGATTCGGATCTTGAAGATGAAACAGTGTTATTTGCTAGACGTTTTAAGAAAAAGTTCTTTAACAAACCACAAGGGAAAACGTTCAACAACAACACTAACAAATCTTACAAGAAGCCAATTGAGTCAAAAGGGTCTCTGTCTAGTCGTGGTTGCTTCAAATGTGGGGATAATGATCACATGATCAAAGATTGACCCACATGGAAGAAAATCAAAGACAAAAATCAACGAGACAAAACCAAGAAGGAATTCAAGCAAGTGATGATGGCTTATTGCTGGGGAGATCTCGACACAGAGGACGACGAATCAGAAGAAGAGGAAGTCGCCAACTTGTGTCTAAGCAACGTCAGTCTTGACCTAATTTCCGACAGTGACAATGAAAGCGAATCCGAGATGTGTCTTGTTGGCAACTCAGATTCAGAACCAGATTCAGAAGATGATGAAGAGGTTAGTCATCTTGAACTTAAAAAGCAAGTTAAAAATTTATCTAAGAAGTCTTTAATTAAGTATTTTGAAGAAGCCTTAGATCATTGTCATGAGCAGAGTCTAGAATTGAAAGATCTTAAAGAACAAATTCTTGATATTGCTGAGGAAAACCAACTTCTAAAGGCCAAAGCTAAAAAGCTAAAGTCTAAAGTTATGGCAACTTCAGCTATAACTTCAGACAAGACAAATGTTGAGAAAGAAGCTCTTGAGTCTAAAGTTATAGCTAATGAAGCTATAATCTCAGAGTTGAAGCTCAACATTAAGCATCTTCAAGCCAAAGTTATAGCTAATGAAGCTATAACTTTATAATTGAAGAAAGTCAATGAGCTTTTACAATCTCAAGCTAAGGCAAAAGAAGTTGTTATTCTTGATCATGAGAAAGTAAACTCTTTTCTTTCTCAGCAATTGAAAGATTTGAAGGCTGAATTCTCCCAAGCCAAAAGTCAACACAATGAGGAGAAACTTATCTTGAACAAACGTTTCAATGATTTTCGTGAAAATTTCAAAAAGAACAATCCCTCAAAAGACTCGAATGTAGATCATTCGTCGTGTCAAAAAGAAATTCAGTCTTTGAAGGAATTGCTTCTACATGCACGAAAAGTTCATGATAAGTGGGAAGGAAGTCAAAAGGTCTTAGACTTCCTTACCGAACAGTCTAACAATAACATGAAGAAAGGTCTAGGTCATGAATGCTATAGTCGTAGAGACCACGATAAGTGCAAATCCACTCCTTCTGACCGTGATTTCAGAAGAAGGAAGTATGTCAATCTTTCAGAACATCTGATTTGCAATTATTGTGGTCACAACGGTCATGTTAAAGATAACTGTGTTAAATATGTGAACGACAACAAAAATCAAACTGATTTTGTCAAAGAACATGATGTGTCTAGTGTCAATGAGTCTGAACCTGAATCTCAACGTGATGAGATTAGAAACAATGAATTCAGGTGGTTTTATGACATGGCTTTCGATTACTCATCTGTACCTTCAAAATCTAAACCTTATGTGAATCAGAAGCAGTCGTTTAAACCTACTGTGCGTCGTAACAATAATCAATATAATAAACCTAGCAAACCCTATCCGAAGAAGAAAAGAATTGTCAAACAGATATGGGTTAGGAAGGATCAAATACATAGAGTCACTAACCAAAAAGGACCCAACTTAGCGTGGGTACCTAAAAGCTGTATTTGATCTCCTTGCAGATAATAGTGAAAGAAAACAATCTATGGTATCTCGACAGTGGATGTTCGAGACACATGACTGGAAACAAAAATCTATTTCTTTCACTAGAACCCTTCAACGGTGGCAAGGTCACCTTTGGAGACAACAAGAAGGGCAACATAATCGGCGTAGGTAAGATTGGTATATCTTCTTCACATGCTATTAATAACGTCTATCTGGTAGATGGCCTTAAGCATAACTTGCTAAGTATCTCTCAACTATGCGACAAAGGCAACAAAGTCGTTTTTCATTCAAATGTTTGTCGTATCATAGTTGAAGGTACTAGTAATGTTATCTTAGAAGGTCTACGTAAACGGAACGTGTATATGATTGATTTAAACAAAGTCACTACAAGTTTCTTTACGTGCATGAAAGTCCAATGTGAATGATCCATGCCTGTGGAACAAGCGTTTGACACATAGTCCAACGATTTAAAGAAATTTAAGTTCTTGGGGATTAGTTTGAGGGATTTCGACCCTCAATCAAATTCGAACAAGAAAGCTGTGGCCTATGTGCCCGTTTGTGTAAACAAGTTTTAGATTTCATTCAAACCGAAAGAGTAGTAGTAAGTAGTACAGAGCGTCCACTTGAGTTGTTGGTCACATGGAGTATGTGGAAATATGAAAGTTAGAAGCAGCGGATGGAGAAAGGTATAGTTTAGTCATAGTCGACGACTATCCAGGTATGTCAGGGACCTATCTTTATATTGACTAAGATTGAAACTTTCGATTGAGTTTTGTAGTAATAAGAGCTAGACCAAAACAAGTATGATAAAAAGTGTAGTTTCATTCGTACGGATCTGGCAACGAATTTGATAATAAAGCTTTTATAGAATATTGTAGGGAGAATGGTGTAGGACAAAACTTTTCTGCACCACGAACACCACAACAAAATGGTGTCGTGGAACGTATGAATAGAACATTAGAGGACATGGCCCGCACTATGCTTTTGTGTAGTGGCCTTCCTAAGAGCTTTTGGGCAGAAGCCATAAGTACTGCATGCTATGTGCACAATAGAGCTATAATTAGACCAATTCTCAAAAAGACTCCCTGTGAACTTTTAAGAGGGAGAAAACCCAATATAGCTCACCTTCGTTGCTTCGGGAGTAAGTGTTTTGTCCATAATAATGGAAAAAGTAATTTGAGCAAATTTGATCCACGAAGTGACGAAGCTGTGTTTGTTGGCTATTCTAATCATAGTAAAGCTTTTAACGTTTTTAACAAAAGAACCTTGTGCATAGAAGAAAGTGTTCATGTTGTATTTGATGAAGATAGTGTGCTTGAACAAGTTGAACAGAATGAAGAAGAGGACATGAATGATCCAGACTTTCGTCTCTCCAGAGATGACGTGCCAATTAATAATGAAGAAGTTATTGAAGGAATCAATGATGAACTTGATAAATCCGCAAATGACCTCGAACAGAGAACTGAGACAAGTGTTGATGATACGAATGTCTCTTCTCAAAACAAGGAAAAGGAAACTGAAGTTATGACTGATGATGCTATAACTTTGAACCAGAACCAAGATGGTGTAACTGAAGTTGTACCAACTTCAGCTATAACCCCAGAG
>JAIUZE010001228.1:0-55037 GCA_022085475.1 Heliosperma pusillum | reverse complement strand
CCCCCCCTTATTTCTTTCTTTCTTCTTGTTTTCTTCTTCATTCTTCTTTCCTTCTTTCTCCTTCTTCCTTCAAATCTCCACAAAAACTCCACAAAAAACTCATTAAAATCTCCACAAACTCCATCACTCCAACATTCAAACCCAAAAATTAACCCACTACCTCAAATAAAATCATCCCCCACCTCAAAAACCCAACTTTTCCCTAATTTTTCCCACTTTCAATTGACTATTCCGAAAATAAACTCACCATGGCTCAACCACCAAGGAAAAGAACAAGGGCTCGGCTTGAGGCGGAGTTAGAAGCTAGACTTCAGCAAGTTACGGCGGGTATGGGTCCGGATGACGATTTTCCCGATATCGTCTTCGTCAGCGAAATCGCAAGAGGTAAATTTCAATGTTTAAAACGCAGAAGCCTTCCCCACTCCCGTTTTATTTGTCGGAATACTATGTGAAACCTCGGCCTTGATACGGTCACTCTTGAGATTTTCAAAGGTTTGGGGATGGGGGAACTCTACGGTCAGCACTTTCGTACTTACCCCCGTCTTACTTGGGAGTTTTTAAGTTCATTTAGTCATGAGAAGGATAGGAATACGGGTATGGTCAAAATGGTATCTTTCCGCCTCTTGAATATCGCCTTTAGCATTCCCCTTGAGAAATTTTGTAAGGTTTTAGGGGGCAAATTTCATAAGTCATACAAAGTCCCCGAAAACTTTAATGTGAATGATGTGTGGACTGCTATATCGGGTTTGGAATTTGAGAAGGGGTCTAAGAGGCCGGCAAATGCTTGCCACAATGCCCCTATTAGGTTTTGGCACCGTTTTATGGGTTGGACGTTATTTGGGAGAGAGGAGTGTCATAATTTTCGGGCTGATGAGCTCGCGATTTTGGCGGCTTACTTGTTCCAAAAGCCGATTAGATTTGGAGTCAACATTGGTCACTATGTCGCTCTCCACTTTCAGAAAATTGCCAATGACCCATTTAGCCCGACCGGAATCCATTTAGGGGGAATTGTCACCAAGATTGCCCATGTCCTATGTAGAGATGCTCTAGATGAACGTAATTTGAGGTGTTTAGGGGGTTGCTCCTTGTTGACGAAGGATTACATTTCAAAGAAGCTTGAGTGGGTAGTAAAGAGAGTTGAGGACGGGAAGACATATTGGAGGATTCGAGGGGTAAATTCTATTCCCCTCCCTAATAGTGCGGCTATGAAAGTGGTTCCTGATAGCGCGCACTATCTTCTCCCCCTAGAGGAGGAGAACCCTCCACCACCACCTGAAGAAACCCCGGAAGATCCTTTAGCTCCAGTTACCGCATTTAGGCGAGATCCCACTGCCCCCGTCACTACATATAGGAGAGAGGAGCAAGGCCCCACTTCCACCACCTTGCCCTATATGAGCCCCTTCTATCATCAGCAGCAGTGGCGTCCTTGGCCCAATTCATCCCAACCCGACGCATCCACTTCCACCACTACCAGTTACCCACCTTTGGATCCCTCCTTGATCCAGTTCATGGCCGATATGACTTTGGCCTCCGAGGCAGCAGCTACGGAGAGAGAGGCAGCGGCTAGGGAGAGAGAGGCGGCAGCTAAGTGGCGAGAGGAGGAAGCTCGGGATAGAGCTCTTTTGTCGCAGAGGATGGACAGGATGTATTATGACTTGGCTCTTGGCCAATACCCTTCTTACGATAATTGGTGTAGGGAGGGGTATAGGGAGCCATTGGCCCACATCCGTCCTATTTTATGTGGCCAGAGGGCGGGTATGACCAGGGTTCTAGGGTGTTCGGAGATTTCAATGTTCAGCCAGACTATTATTCTTCTGCGCCGGGTTTTACTCAGCCGGTAGTTGATGAGGAGGAGGTGGACCCAGAGATTGCGGCTCAGAACGCCGAGTGGTTTGACAGGATGGGTCCACGGTTCGAGATTGTGGAGGGTGGCGGCTCTGGTTCGGGAGCCAGGGATGTAGATGCGTCTTTTGCTGAGGCCAGTCATGGCCAATTTGATACTACATCCTCTGATTTCACTGGATACTCTTGAGGCCGGAAACCCATGAGTATGATCCCTTTTAATCCAAATCTTCATCATATTTATATTTTCGCATGCATTTAGATAGTTGTATTATATCTTAGCTTAGTCATCCATTTAGTTGCATCCATTTAGGCTTGCATTAGAATTTAATTTTGTAACATATCGTCACATATTAGCCTTGCATCCATATAGCGTAGTTGCATTTTGTTTGGTGTCATTTTTAGACTTTCCCGTGGTTGGTACCCCCATGAGGGGCGTGCATTTATGCATTTTACCGCCACGACGAGACTCCGATATGGCACACTAGACTTTCCTGTGGGAGGTACCCCCATGAGGGGCTTGCATTTATGCACCTTACCACCGCAGCGAGACTCTAGATTAGCATATAGTGTAGTTTGCATTTACTTAGATCATGACATTGTATCATATCATTTTGCATTTAGTTTTAGGAATTTTATTTAGTTCATGCATTTACTTAGAGCTAACCCTCTTGTATATATTGTTCATATTGTGATTATTCATCAAAAATCAAAAACCCCAAAAACAAGTTTTTATTTTTCAAAATATTTAAAAACCCAAAAACATGTTATTTGCTTTGAATTCACCCCTCACACCATGTAAATGCTAAGTGTGGGGAGGGAATTCCCGAAAAATTTGAAAAACCCAAAAAGATTGTTTTGTTTTCCTTTTCTTTTTTTTTCTCTCCTTTCATATTTGAGTCACTTACTCGGGGACGAGTAAGACTTAAGTGTGGGGAGGATTTTAATTTTGTTTCTTTTGTATATATCGTTGATTTTTGAAAAAAATTGAAAAAAATGCCTAAAAATCGAAAAATTTGAAAAATTTTCCAAAAAATATATGTTTAGATTAGTTTGTATATAGTTTATTTTGCATATATTGCCGTGTGTTTCTTTTTATCTCCATCCATAGGTGCGCCCCACATCATAAGAGGCACGAAAAAGGGAAAATGAAGACGCTTTGGTGAGATCTTTCCTATTTTTCTTCTCCCTTATCTCCTTTCCTTCTTACTTGAGGACGGGATGTGTTGATGACGATGGTGTGAATTTTGTTGATTGGCGTGTGTGCCACTTGTGTGCTGTTAGGAGATAGCATTAGCTTATGTGTCATATAGTCGGTTAGAGCATGTGCATTTAAGTTGTGTATATGCTAGATTGCATCATGGCATATAGTTGCATTTAGAAAAATGTTTTAATAATTGTCTTTTTGGAAAACTTGTTGAATGTGCATAGTCCCTTTTTGCTACTTTTTTATTCATAAAGTGTTCATCTTAATCGTGGAATTTTAGACGCCCTGGGTTGTGCATTTTTAGTGAGTTTTAACCCGTCTACTATTGCCGAGTCACGAGTTTGCGCTTATTCCACCTCGACAACCTCGATTGATGTGAATATTCCGATGGTAGAAAGGATTCTTAGGTGACCGTTCTTGCTATGCAACCAACCATGATTCATTGTTCTTCCACTTTTGCTCAAAAAAGGAAACAAATCAAACAAGCTGAAAATATTGAGTCAATTATCATCTTTTCTTGTTTTCGTCGAGGAAGTGCAAAACGGAACTTCTAGGGATTCTAGTGGGCCCATATCTAGGGCCCCTTTCGATGCCACTACGGTGGGGATACCCCTATTGTTGGTTCCGACCGCATGTCCTTGACGGAAACCGTGTGCTTTCATGCCAAAAATTGCAAACCAAAATGCAAATCAAAAAGAAAGAAAAAGAAAAAGAAAGCAAAGTGTGAAATGAAAAGTTTTGCAAGCACTTAGACTCAAATCTCAATTTCCTTTTATCCTTCTTGAATCATTTGCCTTTGAAGTTGCATAGTGAGACGGGACGACCCTTGTGTCTCATTTATTTGAGAAACGTGAATTCCATATGCTATTGTGCTTAATAACGTCACGAGGATTTCATTTCCATCTTCCATTTTATCGCTTTTGGCCAAGCAAATAGTAGACGGGGTTCGAAATTTTCATTAGACTTGCACCGCTAGGAGGCGAATATTTTTCCATGCTTTATGATATTAGTGGCTTATAAGGATCATGCATTATTTAGACGGTTTTCCTTTTAGATATTTCCGTCACATGGATGAGGCATGTGATTTTTCTTTTGTTAGATGCATCTTTGTCGTGTTCTTACGTGTTTTTCATTTGGATGCGTCGAAATTTTGAGCAAGCCCCTACTTGCCTTGCAAGGAAGTACTCTACCTCATGAGTATCTCGTTGTGAGTTGAAGGGACGGAGGAGGCCCGTTAATTGCCTACTGTCGGATATTATTAATAGTTTAGGTTGTAGCCTTAGTATTAGTGTAGTATTGAATAAGGTTACTTATGGGTCTCGAATTTTGTTTACTTACTCGAGGACGAGTAAGTCTTAAGTGTGGGGAATTTTGATAAGCATTTAATTAGTCACGTTTTTCCCTCATTTTCGTCCCCATTTTGGTCCGTTTACACGGATTTGCGTGCCCTTGATTGCATTCTGCTTCCCGTTTTCCCGTGCTATGATTATCGGTCTTAATTTGTAGGAATTAAGGCGGAAATGAAGAAATCGGAGCAATAGGGTCTTGCATGAGTCGGGATTCGAAGATGAGATGAAGAAGTGAAGAATTGAGTCATCAGGTGGCCCAGGCCGGTCCCCAGACCGGCGGCCGGCCCACCGGCCCAGACCACTACTCCACTTAGAATGAAGAACGAAAGAGTGGAGGAATTGGTCAGGTAGTGCCAGCCGGTCGACCGGCGGCCGGTCGACTACCCGGCCTGCGCATACAACAGAAGCATATGAGAGTGAAATGGTGCTCCAGGCCGGTGGGGGACCGGCGGCCGGTTGACCGGCCCAGACCCCCATTTTTCCATACTTAGTGAATTTTTGAGGATTTTGAAGACAAAGAGGCTGAAGTCACTGATGTGCCCCAGGCCGGTCTGAGGCCCGGCGGCCGGTCGACCGGCCAGGAACGCAACATCGCAAAATCCGCCTTCTCTTCTAATTTCTTTCTTAATTTTGGAGAGACCTATATATACCCTTCCCCTAATGTTTTGTAAGCAGTTTTTACACTCCTTTTAGCACAAAACCCTAGATAATTTGTAACCTAAATTAGTCCTAATTACTCTCCTAATCATTCCCTAATCAAGCTTAGTTTCTCATTTCAAGTTGTTAGATCTAGTCTTTCATTTCAGTTTTGGGGTTTGTATTGAAGACTTGGGTGAAGACATTCCCCCTATGCATCAATATAAGTTTTGTTTGGTATAAATTTCTCATCTTTTTGTTATTTATGTTATTTATTTCCATTTCTAGTTTATTGTTTATCATTTGATTGTTATAGTTATTCATCTCTTTAGTATTATGTTCATTTCACTATTCTTTCCCTCTACTTGTTTGATCCCCCTTAGAATGAGTGAGTAGATTCCCTTCTAGGGTTTAGGGGGAGCCTAAGGGAGGATTATGTGGGTTAATTAGTTGGGTAATTAGTAGATTCGTGGTAATCATTTGGGTATTGCTCATATGCCCACCAAGTGTTTGATGAAATGGGTGAACGAAAGTTGCCCATTTTATCAAGCATGGTTTGATTTTCTCTTAAGCGACGGTGGTAGAGACGATTAGACTAAGGGGGCGTTTGGTTCATCAAAGGGAAAGGGAATAAAATTAAGAAAGGGAAAGAAGGAGAATGCAATGGAATTACCCTAAATTTAAGTTGTTGTTTGGTTCATTATTCAAAGGGAAAGAAGAGATAGTAAAAAAAAATCAAAGTAAAACAAGATATCTCAACAATCAGCCACTCCCTTACAACCACCAACCAGCTACTCCCTTACCACCACCAACCATCAAAAATAGCGACGATAGCCGACGACGCCGGCCGCCGGCTACGCTGTCCCTTACCACCACCACCCCACCTTGTCGCTAACCACCCAACTCCACTATCGATAGCCGACAACGCCGGCCACCGGCGACACTGTTTAGCGAGGATCAGACCGAGGCCATTGGACATTGTCCTCTGCATTCGAAACGTGGTTAATGGAAACCGGGTGGCATGGAAGTCGAGAATGATGTTGCCGACGCGGCGTCGACGGTAGTACATGTTCTAGGTGGTAGTGCAATTCCAAGTGCTTGTGGGTGGCGACGGGAAGGTGAAGGGGAGTTCAAAGGTGGTGACCGGTGGTAGTCGTCGTCGTTGACTGGTCGGTGGGTGAATAGGTAATAATGATGATGAGTAATGGTGGTGGGTGGGTTAAAGGGGTAATGAAATCTCATACCTTGGGGGGTGAGGGGTAAGGAGTTAGATAGATTTTGGGGTAACAAAGGGTTAAAGGGAATGATTGAAAGAGGAAAACAAACACCAACAAAGGGTTTTAATCCCCTTCATTCCCTTACCCTCTTCTGAAGACCCCCAACCAAACAGCCCCTAAGTGTTTATATGGGTGATTTGAGACAAATGCGATGACTTTGTTGATGATTATCGATTGTTGAGACATTAGCAATCGATTTTGCTCGAATTTCTTACCCATTTGCTAATTACCCGACTAACCCATTAATCCCCCTAAGGTGAACCCTTCACCTTAGTCTTTCCCTTAATTGTTTTCGTCTTTATTATTTAGCGATTACTTGTTTTTCCTAGTTTTTAGTTAACTTTCCAATCCCTCATATTTTAGGCTAGAATAGGATTCAATCGAACTAGTAGTTGACCCCACCATTCTCGTGGATTCGACCCCTTTATACTACTTTTATTGGGTTAATTTTGATGTTTGTTTTGACGATGAACCGACCATCACTCGGCTTTAGTAGACGGGTCAAAACTCATTAGAAATGCACAACCTAGGGAGTCTAAAATTCCACGATTAAGATGAACACTTTATGAATGGAAAAGTAGCTAGAAAGGATTATGCACATTCAACAAATCTTCCAAATAGACAAATTATAAAATCAATTTTCTAAATGCAACTATATGCCATGATGCAATCTATATATACACCTAAATGCACATGCTCTAACCGGCTATATGACACACAAGCTAGTGCTATCTCCTAACAACACACAAGTGGCACACATGCCAATCAACAAAATCCACAACATCGTCATCAACACATCCCATCCTCCTCCAACAACAAGTAAGAAGAAAAAGAGATAAGGGAGAAGAGAATAGGAAAGATCTCACCATAGCGTCTTCATTTTCCCTATTTCGTGCTTCTTATGATGTGGGGTGCACCTATATGTTGAGATAAGAGGAAGCACACAACAATATATACAAAATAAACTAATTTTTAGGATTTTTTTCAAATTTTTAAATTTTTTTGAGATTTTCAAAATTAATCTATATACACTAATCTCCTCCCCACACTTAAATCGGACATTGTCCTCAATGGTCCAAAAGCTAGGAGGGGAAGAGCAAACTAAATGCAAAAATATGTTTTTGGGTTTTTCAATAGCAAGAAAATGTAAATGACAATGCAAAAAGTGAAATAAATCTAAAATAAATGCAAGCGAGCTACATGGATGCAAGTTTGTTTATTAAAATGAGAAGAGAGCTAATTTGAATTAACTCGCATTTGGATGCTTGGGGGAAAACTTTGGATTCAAGGAAATTTTATTTGGATTTTCAAAGTGGGGTAAGGGACAATGTTCAACTCATGAATGCCTAAGAATGAATAAAATTCATCAAAATGCATATGCTCAAGGGAGTGAAGTGGTCCACTTACTCATACCCACAAGGGAAGCTTGTTAATTTTGCCACCGCTTTGCATCATTGTTGCTCAAAGCCCGGAGCAACTTGTCAAATTCTTGAGCAAACCCCATAAACAAGCACAAGTAAACGACCATGGGGCTCAAAGAATCATACACCGGTAAACCCAACCCAAGCTCAATCGACTCTTCACCGTCTTCTTCGTGGTACAAAGTAGGAGATGTTGGTAAAATATAGCTAGACTCACATGGCAACTCTCCACACCCCTTGGTAATTTTGGGTGGTACATCATGGTAGACGGGAGGGGTAAAGAGTGTGAAAACACTCACCCTCTCAAGAGGATCAAGAGGTAAAGGCATACAAGGCTTTAAAGTGGTGGGTGAAGGAGGAAGCAAGACCTCAACTTCACCGTTTTCTTCATCAAGAAGAGAAATTTCTAAGCAATTTTCTCTCATGGCCTCTTCAATATCATCAACTTGGCTCTCCCAACTAGAAGAGGAGTCAAGGAGCCAAGGATCACCTTCAAAAGAGCTTAAATCAAATGGGATTGGAGAATTCAAGTATGCTTCAATTTCATCATCAATAAGACAATCTATCTCATTCTCCCTAGAACTCTCCGAAGCTACAACACCAAACAAGTCATCACTTTCATCACTTTTCTCTTGTCTCAACCCACCAACTATGTCTTCAATGACATCCACCGAGTAGACACTTTCCACCATCGGCTTGGACAAAGCCTCCATCAAAGAGAAATCAATCTTGCTCTCACCAACATTAAAGGATAGGTGCCCTTCCTTGACGTCAATAATGACACCTCCGGTTGCCATGAAAGGTCTCCCAAGGATGATTGGGGTTTGTTGGTTTTCGGGGATGTCCAAGACTACAAAGTCGGCGGGGATGTAAATATTGCCCACTTTGACCGGGATATCTTCAAGAATTCCCTTAGGGTATTTGACCGAGCGGTCGGCAAGTTGTATGGTCATAGAAGTGGCTCTCAAATCTTCAAGGCCAAGCCTTTTTGCAAGGGGTAGAGGAAGGATGCTAACACTAGCTCCTAGATCACAAAGGGCTCTTGAAATCGGAATATTTCCCACCACACAAGGTATAGAAAAGCTCCCTGGATCTTGAAGTTTTTTAGGCATGTTATTCAAAAGCACCGCACTACACTCTCCCGTCAAGGCTATAAGCCCATCATTGGTTATGCTCCTCTTTTTGGTCAACACCTCCTTAAGAAATTTGGTGTAAAGTGGCATATGGCTCGCCACCTCGGTGAAAGGTGATGAGGCTTCAAGCTTCTTTAGCATTCCCACAAACTTTGCAAATTTCTTCTCTTTACTCACGACCTTGGGCCGGTTAGGAAAAGGTAAAGGAGATGTGTAATCTTGGGTCACATTTGGAGGAGGTTGGGTGATTTCATCCTCACTAGGGTAATGGTCTTCCACCATCTTACCCTTCAACTTTCTCTTTTCATTGGAACTCATGGGTTTTTGAGGATTTTTCAACTTGTTCTCACCCACCAAAGTGATAGCATGTAATTGTTGGTGATGTGGTGGGGCATCCTTAGGGTGGGAGCCTTGGATTGGTAGAACATGTTCCCCGTTTTGAACGGTTATGGGTTCTTGGTTGGCTAAGTAGGAATCAAAATTTCTTTGTTGAGCTTGAACATTAGAAATGTCGGATCTCAAGAGTTTGATCATTTGTTCCGTATTTGCCTCACGTTTCACGACCCTATTCTCCATACCCTTCAAAATTTGTTCAATAGAAGAGTTGGATTGTTCATTTGACGGGGGTGGTTGTTGGAAAGTTTGTTGATTTTGAGGATTGTGATTGTTGTGTTGATTTCGGTTGTTGTTGTTTCTTTGGTCTCTAAATGGAGGAGGGACATAGGATTGGTTGCTTTGTTGTGAAAATCTCCTAGAGTCGGAATTTTGGCCTTGGTTATTGTTGTTGTTGTTGTTGTTGTAAGACCTTGGGTAGTCGGGTTTAGGTGGTGGTTGGTATTGAGGAGCTTGATATTTGGGGTCCAAGGGTTGACCCTCATAGGAAATCCTCGGGTCTGATTGGGAAAAGCCAGGTAGAAGGTTTCATGGCGTTGATAGGAATACCTTGGTTGATCTTGCAAAGAATAACAATCTTGTTGAACATGGTCATCTTTTGGAAAGGATGGGCACAAGTCATATGTGTGGCCGACACCACCACATGTGTCACATATAGGTTGTTGAGAATAGGTCCTTGGAGGAGACCTTGGTTGCTCAAGATAGTAGACCCTAGCATGACTAGGTCTCTCCCCTTGGATATGGTGAATTTGTCCCTTGCCCTTGTCTAGACCCAAGTTGTCAAACTTCCTTGAGAGCTCATCCAACTTGAGTTTTGTCTCCAACTCAAGCCTACATACTAGACCCTTCACCTCTACCCTCGCTCTCCCTCGAACCATAGCTATTCTCCATCTCGGAGATGTTTTGAATCATCTCCGTGATTTCGGCATTGTTCATTTTATCGAAATTCCCCCCGGAGGCCGCCACTATCATGTCTCGAAATCTTTGTTCTAGAGTTTGGAAAAAGATTTGAGTAGTCAACCATTTCGGGATGCCATGGTGAGGGCAAGAGGTTAGAAGATCTCGAAACCTCTCCCAAGCTTCACTCAATGTCTCATAGCCTTTTTGTTTGAAAGTTTGTATCTCATGTCGAATTCTTGCGGTTTTTGAGGGAGGGTAGAATTTGGTGATGAAGGCTTTTGAGAGACTAGCCCAAGTGGTGAAAGTTCCGGGTTCATGGGAATTTAACCATTTCTTTGCATTTTCCTTTAAGGAGAAAGGAAATAGCATGAGTAAGATTTGGTCTTCGGTGATCCCATTCCTTTTGATTGTTCCCACCTTCTCTTTAAAGCCTACCAAGTGCTCATGAGCATCCTCATTTTTCAACCCATGAAAGATGTCTTGTTGAATGAATGAGATGACATGATGACGAAGTTCAAAAGTGTTGGGAGCAATAGCTCCGTAGTTGATGGCCGAGCAAGACCGATTGGGGTCCGGCCTATTGTAGTAGCCCATGGGTTGGTCCGCCATATCTAGGTTGAATGGGTTGTTTGTTGGTGAAATTGGGGAATTTGGTGGGTGGGTGTTGTTTGAATTTTGAGAAAAAGTGGGTGAATTTATGGGTGATGTGTTTATTGGAATGTTTGTGGGTATGATAAGGGGTGGTAAAGTGGGTGGTGGTGTTTGTGAAGTTGAAGTCTCAATTGTGGGAGGTGGAGTATTTGTGGAGGTAAGAATGGGTGGTGATCTTCTTAAGGAAGCAAGTGTTTGTCTTTTTCTTGCCCGGAAAGTCTTCTCAATCTCTCGATCAAGCGGGAAAAGAGGTCCGATGAAACACCTACTCATGCACTCAAAGAAAGATCAAATAGTCCTAATGCAAATAGATGCACTAGGACAAATGGAAAAACAAACAAATAAAAGTGAACTAAGCCTAAAATCAATTAAACTATCTTATCCAATATCGCCGTCCCCGGCAACGGCGCCATTTTGACGCGGGGTTAGTCGCCCTCCCCCGGTTCAAACAAATACTTATAAGACTCAATACCAAACTAATTAATGTAGTAGGGTAAGGAGGTCGATCCCAAGAGACGGTGATTATGGTTCTAAGGCGGTTTAATCGAATTCTAGTTTAGTTCTAGCAATTAGCAAGTTGAAGAGGATTGTAGATAAGCTAGACTAACAAGAAGGCAAAGATGTGATGTAAAACAATAATTAAAAGGAACTAGGGTGGATGGGTTCATTAAAGCAAGCAAGGGTCAATTATGGTGGGGGTTAGGACTAGTCTAAAGATAGTCAAAACATGTCTCCACCTCTCGGTGTAAGACGGATTAAAAGACAAGCCTCCACCTCTCGGTGCGAGACGAGCCCTAGTCTAAGGTTCGATTGGGTTCTCGCCCTAATCTCTCCCTAAACATCCAACACACACAACAACAATACAAGTCCAAGCTCTCGCTCAAACTAGCAATAAAACATAAGAAAAACTCAAATTACTCATTCAAGCATTTCAACAAACACCTTGTGTGCACAAAACAATAAGACTACCAAAAGACTTAATCTTTATTCCCAATTACCATAATCAACCCATAAACTCACATTAAATCCCCCATCTTCCCCTAGTCTAACACTACTCACTCATACTAATGATGAAGAACATTAAAGACGAAAACTTTGATATGGAACAAACAAAGGAAGGCATATTCAACATAAAAACTAAACAAATAAACAAGAACAAGTAATTAAAAGACTAGTAATGAAAATAAGGATGAAGAATTATACCAAAACTTGTAATAAAGGATGGAACTTGGATTAATAACCAAATAATAATGTCTTCTTCTCTTCAAGTTACAACCCAATTGTTCAAAAACAACTAAAGGAAAGACTAGATCTAAGAATAACTAAGTAGAAAACTAGAGTAATTAGTGCTAATTAACAAAGGATTAGAGTAATGATTAGGAATATTGAAGGCTAAAATCTAGGGTTTATTGTGTCTAGGGTTGTGTGTCTAGGTTCAATTAGGAAGGGGGTATTTATAGGTTGGTAGGATTAAGGGTTAAAAAGAAGAAGGAAAGACAAAAAATCAAATTTGCGGGTTAAGGGGCCCAGCCGGCCAGACCGGCTGCCGGTGGCCTGGACCGGCTGGCCAACTCTGCTTCTTCCTCCGTCTTTCTTCTCTTCCTCTCTTCATGTGACGCCCCAGCCGGTCGGACCGGCTGCCGGTGGCCCTGACCGGCTGGAGGCCACTGCATTTTTCCTCTTTTCTCGGCTCTTCTTGGTGGGCTTGGGTGGCCAAGCCGGTGGGACCGGCTGCCGGTGGCACCACCCGGCTGGCACCCACTGGCACTTCCTCCGTCTTCTTTTTCTCTTCTTTTCTTTCTTTTTCTTTTTCTTTTTCTTTACTTGTCTTTCTTTTCCCTTTTCTTCTTCTTTATTTGTTTTGTGACGGTTTCTCGAATTTCATCCCGTCTCGTCCTTGTCTTGGCATATTCCTTATAAATTGAGACGGAATTGGATAGTATGTGAGTACACGGGATAAGGGTCAAAACACGATAAAACCGACGCCGAACTAAACTAAATGCAACGAAATATAGGAAAATAAAGAGGGGAAACGATCTAAAATAATCATATATCAGGGATGCATTTTTTTTCTATATTTTGTAAGATTTGTATCCTGTATATTTCATAACCTACAAAAAATTGAAAAATAGTTGCAAAGGTACCCTTATTTTTGTTCATTTTTTGGTAGTTGTACTTTTTGAAAGGATCTTTTGCCTGACTGGAGGGCTTTAATTATGCCTGTCTAGAGGGCTTTAATTATGCCTGTCTAGAGGGCTTTATTTATGCCTGTCATAAGGGATTTTTACAAGTTTTCAGGATGTTTCACCTTTGTCCCCATATAGGTAAAAGATATTTGCCTGTCTGGAGGGCTTCTGATCCTGGCATGTCTGGAGGGCTTTAATTATGCCTGTCCGGAGGGCTTTATACGAGTTGTTAGGATCTTTCACCTTCGCCCACGTATAAGTAAAGGATATTTACCTGTTTGGAGGGCTTATGATCCTGGCCTGTATGGAGGGCTTTAGCTATGCCTGTCTGGAGGGCTTTATACGAGTTGTCAGAGTCTTTCACCTTCGTCCCCGTATAAGTAAAGGATATTTGCCTGTCTGGACGACTTATGATCTTGGCATGTCTGGAGGGCTTCAATTATACCTGTCTGGAGGGCTTTGTACGAGTTGTCAGGATCTTTCACTTTCGTCCTCGTACTAAGGACTGAGCTCATATTTTTTTGGTAGTTTAATAGATGCGACTAAACAGTGAGATCAAGTGATCTTTTTTATGTCGAATTATATGAAGCATTATCTGGAATGATGTTTAGGCTAGTGGGGTGGTCCTCAATCCTGGACATTTGTTTATGCATATAATAGAAAATTGATAAAATGAATACATTGAGCATAAACAGTTTTTCAGGATTCAAGTAAAGCAGTTTTGATCTAAACATTAGGCATGTGAATTTACAGACAAGTAGGTAGGAAAAGAATGCACATTGTCACATATCATGTTCAGGAAAGGCACATTAATCATTCAGGTTTGACATATGATACATTCAGATGAGTAAGTTATGGTTTTGTTTACCTAGGACCTGCACGATAAAAATTAGCACAAGTATGATTATGCTTTATACGTGGGACAATTTTGAGTGAGAGATATTCCAAGATGTTGGAATCATTTCTCCTTCTCGTGTTTGTAGTCTGTAGGTGGCTTTGGCTGCGTCTCTCTACTTTTGTTGCTTGATTCTTGCCTGACCGTTTCCTTTTTTATATCCACAAAACGAAAGTTATCGGGCTTATATTTTATTCAGCATAGAACGCCATTGTCTTCTTTTTATGTCAATGCCCCACTTCAGAATGGCCAAGATACAGAGATTATGTATAGTAGTTCTGATGGCCGGTAGTGTAAGTTTCTTAAACTCGATATTAGACATTTCTAATCTCATATTATATATAGTTTACTCATTAAACTAATGGATCTTATGCATGCATAACAAAATAAGACAAAGATAAGAAGAAACATTTTTCCTTACATTGAATATGAACAATATGGGCACAATATTTGGACACCTTCCAAATATTGTTCTTGAGCTTAAATAAGAAGGATGAACTTCCAAGTTTTTAGTATAAGAACACTCCTATTAGTAGCACCAAGACAACCCTTAATCTCTTATATATTACTACTCTAGAATAATATTCAAGACTCCCTTAATATGAACTAATAGATATATTACTACCCTTAGTAATGATATTATTAGTGTAAGAACACAAGAAGAATTTCTTAAATTTCTTTTAGTGAGAGATGAAGATTGTAGAGAGATGAGTATACTACTCAAAAATGAGATCAAGTACTAAGAATAAGAGGGAAACTAGTCCTCTTATTCATGCATAGGGGACCGGCCACACAAGGCTTGGGGGAGGGTGAGCATGCCACTCTTTTGTCTCTACAAAGTAGTAGCATAGGGTCTAGCTTAGGTAGGTAATCATATTACCTAATTCTTAATTAGAACAATCATAATTATCTAAATCCTACCGCCCACCAAAACCGGTGCACCATGTATAACATGGGTGTCCATTTTATTTTGTGATTTTGTCATTTGTCACAAATGTGACATGTGACATGCAACATGTAATTTTGCTTATAAATGTGCATTTAACCAATATTAATGCAAATTCATAACAAATAATTAGACTTAACATTTTAAGTCACATTTTATAATTACATATAAATAAAATTGGTCATCTCATATTTGGTTAAAATAATATACAATAATTTGTAATTATAATCAACCAATTTAGCTTATCTCAAATGTTTCATAAACATAATGCATTCTTAGTAATATAACAATTAAATTACTAAAATGAATCTTATTTAATCATATTACAATAAGATATAATTCTCACTTTAAACCTATTCAAATTAAGGGATTAATTAATCTGTATCACTATACGATTAATTAATGTACATGATTAGAGGATTGTCCTTTAGGTGTGACCTCAAGTGATCAACTGATCACCACCGTCATACGACAGTAACGTCAAACTCAATTGAGCCAATCGTTACCGATTTATGTTGACCAGTTGACTATAATATTCATCATCCCTTTGTATTCTTATTATTGAGATTTAATTATATGATCGCACTATTGTTGAGGACACTTACTTTAACAATCTCACACTTGTCCGAGACAAGTGTGCGTCACCAATTCTCTTGTCCTATTACAATTGATAAGTCCATTTTATATATAGTTTAACTCCCTAATTTAGCTCGAATTTGCATGATTATCATACTTTGTTTAGTATATTTTTGAGCTAATTACGTGTTCGAGGTGCATTGCTCGTTTTTGCTATGTTTTGTAGGAATCTAAGCATTTAAAGGCTTTTTCCTAACACAATAGCAAGCAACAAAGTCCAACAAGCTAATGGAAGCAAAATGGATCATGGAAGGTTAGAATGGAGAATGACAAGCCAAGCATAAAGATTTGTGAAATGGATTGAAATGCAAATGAGAAACCAAAAATGAAGCCCAATGTAAGGAGTCCACAAGTCAACATAGGATGCTCCTTTGGATGCTCAAGGAATCCCAAAACTATGCAATTAACCGGAGAATTAAGGTGCTTAAAGGCATAGCTTAGGATTCCTAAAGCATTAAATGGAGAAATTAAGCAAATATAGCCGGGTTAGTGAAACCCCGATCGGGGTTTCCATTCCCCGATCGGGGTTTGGGGTCTGTGGAATGTTTCTGTTTCAAGTCCCTCTCCCTATATAAAGGAGAGGGACTTCGACACTTAGGGGCATTCTTTTTCATATCTTGTACATCATTCTACACTCTAAAAACACTCTTTTACACAATGTCATTAGTCATTAGATTAGGTTTAGAATAGTTTAGTTTCCATTAGTTGTTACAAATAATTTCTTTAAGTAATTCAATTTATATTATAAGTTTATTTGCAAGTTATTTTGTTCAATTGTTTTCTTCAATTCCATGTTTTATTTCCTTTGTTGAGGTAATTCTATTTCTTGTATTGCTATGTTATTTCCTTTTTCATTTCCATTATTAGTTAGTTATCAAGTTTACTTTATCATTTGTAATTAGATTAGTTATCATTATGCAAGAGTAGTTACTTTGTCTAGGGAATTAGGGAAGCCATGCATAAATAATATTTGCAATTGTTGAAATGAGATGTTATGATATCAAATAGTTGTTTCTATCACATGCTTGCATTCTATTGTTAGTCTTTGATTATTGATCACAATCCTTGATTAAATTCGTTAATTCTTTCTATAAGCCGAGAGGCACGGAGTTGAATTAGACTAAGCATGTGGTAGTAGATCGACCTAGCCAAAGCGAGAGTTCATTAGGACCCGATCTATGGTTGACACTAATATCGAGAGGTGGATGTCTTTAGCCTAAATAATTATCGTTATTATCAATTTCCTAGTTTGACTTGAGCATTTATATAATTTGCATGTGTGACCCGAACTCCCTAGACTCTTCCTTTATTATTATTGTTGTTTCATAAACCCAACCAAACCAATCGATAACCGACTTTGATAGAATTCACTCCAGAACAACTTGCTAGCAACTCCCGTCTCCTTGTGTTCGACCCCTATTACTACATTCATTTGTATCTAGGGTATTTATCTTTGATTAGGTGTGCGATAGCCTATCAACAATCTCCCACTCAATGCAAGGTGTCTTGCAGAGTTGCAGGTCGTACTTGCATTTGATCATATCATGAGTGGTTTCCTCGATCTGGAGAGTAACTGTCTGACCGGAATTATCTACCATAGATACCTTCCGAGCGTGGCCACGCATTTTTCAGCTTACTCCTCCTCGAGTGGCCTTGAGATTTTAAAACAACCCTGATAAGGGGTGGATAATTCCTATTGCTATATTCCCTTTGCATAGCCACAACTCATCATGACCCAAAAGATGCTCATTTGACCCCAGTTACGAAGGTCGTAGACCATAAATCAAAGTCACTCTGAAACTGTGCCACCTAGGCGAACAGTCTTTAGTCAAAGAATTGACTCAAAAAGAATACTATAGTAGCTCTTGCCACGACCAGGCTATATAAGTTGTCAGAACTCTATAAGCGGTCACTTCCCGACAGAGTGTCTCATACAGTCTGCCTATGTGATCGATTGGTCATCCCTATGAACTTATGACACTTGAACTTTCCATCAATCGTACCACAATCTAGTCACTTCGAGATGTCACCTCATATAAGTGACTATGGGCCAATACTATGTTAATACCGTCCACTTTAATGGGGTTCAAAATTGTCTCTACAAACCATTTGGATATAACAAAGCACAAAACGAGTTTTAGAAACTCAAACGATAAATGTGATTATCATATATGAACAATCAACACAATGTTATTGCTTCATATCATATAATCTAAAGTTTATTTCGTCCATGACAATTCATGACGATCTTATTAACTGCAATAAAGGTTTGGGTAGTGAATATACCATATATTCATTTATTCCAACCTTGTGAATTGCTTTTTTCTTCCATCCAACGTTATTTCTAATAACATGAATTCATCTACGTACATGTCTAGATCTCTATCTAGTGTTGGGCTCTTTAACTTAAAAGATGCTCTCACTCGTTATCATGATAACTGATAGGTATTTAGGTGAAATGATCTACCATTAGCTCCTTGTAACCCACCTTATCCTCATCATAATGTAGTAGGTCTCTATTTGTAGAATTTATAAAAGATTGACTCTTCAATCATTCTTTTAGTTTATTCGTTTTATGTATAACAAAAGTACGCCTTGGATTTCGACAAATCCTTATAAGTTTGGAAAATTGGGTTTGTGTAACCTTTACCACATATCCAAATTTTCTCTACTAAACACAAGAATGGATCCCTAGTTCTCCTTGAGAACCTTATGGATTTTATAGTAGTCTATCCAATGACACTCATGTAAATTGATTTGTTATAGGCTTGTCATGCATGCTCCCAGCATACAATTCATTTAGGTATGTGCATGTAATGACATACATGATTGGCCTAATGGCGGAAACATTAGTACTCATGTGATAAAAAACTCTTAAGTTAAGTGGATGACTATGATCCTTTCATAGTGATCCCAATTTCATCAATATAAACAACCTATTTAACTTGTTGAAATACATAAAGGATCTTATCGATATAAGACACTTTTCTAAATGCCAAGCTAAAATCTTTTATTCCACAATAGATTTTGATTTTAGTGTACATGTTGCCCTCTTTCATGAAACAATGAAATCCAACCACTCATTTCAAAAGGTAATACGAATACGTCACTCACAATGTGTGATACGTCATTCACGTGGAAAACAATTTCTCCCACTGAACTTCCATGTCTTTACGTGACTTTAACTCCCACTTAACTTCATGTCTATACATGACTTTAACTCCCACTGAACTTCATGTCTATACCTGACTTTTCGACAATTCGAGTGAAACTCTTCTTATATCTCATAATATAAAAATATCATCATAACCTCTAGGTAGATACCATGTGCTCGTGTCATGTACACATCCCATTCCAAATCCCTATTTGGACATGTGGTTGATACACCTATTATGAGGTATTTTCTTGATGATTTGGATCCAAGCATAGTTACGCATTAACTTAGCTTTTGCAGACATTATCATGTCTATCCATGCAACTATAATTGGACACCTCCAAATAAAACATCTTTATGCCTATAGAATGATTTATCATTGGACAACTCCAAATACATCATTTCTTTGCATAGATTCCATTTAGTTTCATAAGTCTCTTACGTTAGAAAATCAAATTTTAAAATTTCTATGTACTTCCACTTCATAGATCATAATCTTATTATTTCAAGAACATTTTCTTTTGGTGTCGTCACTAGTCTGAGGATTTACTCAAGAACGCTTTCTTTTGGTTTCCTCACTAGCCTTGAGTCTAACCTAAGAACATTTTTCTTTTGGTTTCCTCACTAGTTTTACGTTGTGGCTTATTTTCTCCCACTTTATCTTTAGAAAAATACAATTTTTTTCTTCAAAGAGAGCCCTACAAGCCACAAACAATTTTGTACTCATACTCGAGAGAAAGGTAGAAGTTGCACAACATGACCTTAAGTGATCTACTAAAGATTTTACTGTAAAGACATCGAATCTTAGCTTCGAGATAGACTAGTTCTATAAGCTAAAGAGGTAAACTCATATTCATGTCAAATACCATCTTAATAAGTGGTGTGGCCAATTGGTTTGGTATATTCCCTATTTTGAGTTCAATAACTCAATTTGACTTAACAATTGATCTTTCAAAGCGAGAATCGAATTCTTAGCCTTTTATTATAATGATCCAATCATAATACCAATATGATCAATTTGAGTTGATAGAATTTATGTTATTAGTGCAAGTAGAGTACAATGACAAGTTTTAGAATGAAAAAGTTTCCATAAACCGAGTGACTTGGGTTGAAAACCAAGTCACTAAATCCAATTACTACTAATTGTTAATAAAGGAAATAAACAAATTTCCATTGTCAAACAAGGAAATAAAGAGTTTCTAAAACAATGTCTCAAAATGCAATCCAATAAAGAAGACAACACAAAATAAGTCCAAGCTTCCATATGTCTTCATCCATGGGTGGCTACCTTAGCTTCCCTTGAAGAGCCTCTTTAGACTTGCTTGTCCTTGCCTTTCTTTTCTTGGGTGCTCTAATTACAATTAAAAAGGGTAAGAATCACAACTCGTATCTATAGACCAAAGTTGAGATCATAACATAAATGATATGGATGAAATTTTACCAACGGAAACAATTTTTCCGGCTTTGATATCTCCTAGATACTTGGGGCAATTCCTCTTCCAATGCCCTGTGTCATTACAATAATGACACTTATCCTCGGTTGAGGCACCTTTCTTAGGCTTGGGTGAGCTATTCTCAATAGCTTTTCCTTTGCCTTTGTAGGTGGAGGGCTTCTTTCCCTTGCTTGCACCTTTCTTGAACTTCCCCTTACTCTTGTTATTGATGTGAAGTACATCCTTGGTGGTGCTAACATTTAGCCCCATGTCTCTTTCCGCTTGTACAAGCATCTTATGCAACTCGTGAAGAGAGTTTGCATATTTTGCATATTGTAGTTTACCCTAAACTGCACATATGCCTTAATTTTCCCCAAGGAGTGTAGTACACGGTCAATTACGAGTTGTTCGGGAATGTCAACCCCTTGCAATTTAAGAGTCTCGACATGCTCAATCAATTTGAGTACATGAGGGCTAACCTTTTGGCCCTCTTTTAGGTTCATGTCGAAAAACGCGGAAGCCGTCTCATATTGAATGATTCTTGGAGCTTGTGAAAACATAGTCACAAGTTTGGCATAGATCTCATAGGCCGTGCTCATCTTTATGGCACTCCTTTGGAGATCGGCCTCCATATAGAAGATCAAAATATTTTTGATCGCGTCGACTTCCTTTTGGTAAACCTCATAGGCTCGCCTTGCGGCAGCGGTTGACCTTTCATTAGGTGTTTCGGGAGAGGCTTCGGTAAGGTAACGAAGCTTGTCGTCACCTTCCGCGGCCAAGCGGAGTTGCGCATCCTAATTGGCAAAATTAGCGCCATTCTTTTCTAACTTGCATCGATCCATAAAAGATCGAAGCCATGAAACGTTTATGAGGGTTGGAGCGTTTGAATTTGGAGTTGCCATTGTGAACAAATAATATTGACTACAAAAATGAGATGAGGGAAATGTCAACATTTATCGTTTTAAATATACTTGTAAACATTTTAATCAAGTTTAGCATTTAAATAGTGACCTTTGCAACCTTTCCTGCCAACTTTTGGATGTCCCTGACTCGCTTTGGTGATTGGAGCTCCAGTTTGCTTTAGTATGTTCAGGACAAACTTCTATGCCTCTTTTTGTTTTCTTGTAACTTATAAGCTTACCACATTACACACAAAGTTTCACTTGGTAGGACTTGAATATCTTTCAAGGGTATCATAAGTAGTTTTTACATGTTTCATATGAATTATTCAATGACAACCGTGTTGACTAACTGGTCAACATAGATCCAGTCACGCCACATTGATTTTTCTCTCCAAAATCAGCCAGGCCAGGCTTAATTAACACTGTGTATTAGGACGGACTAAAACTATCATATGTAAGATGGTTGTTGTTTAAAAATATTTGATCTATAGTTGCTTTGGAATTTATAATATAATAACTTATGTATTTAGTTCTTATAAAAAGGACAAGGACTTACCCGTGTAGGATTACTTGAACACCCTTATTGTAACACCCACAATTTTAGTAATTAGAATTTAATAATATTTTACTATTAGTAGTTAGTCTTAATGTTAGTCTTAGTGTAATACCCGCCATTTTTGGAATAAGATTATAATGGAGAATACGAGGTGGAAACATAGAGTGTGACCTTGTATAATAATAGTAATATGGAAATTGAGGAAATAGGATATTACTTAGTTTAAAAGAAGAGAAAATAAAACAAAACTCGGTCAAAACGAGTAGTGGACCGAATTTTATTAGTCTTAGAGTCCAACTAGAAGCTTGTTATCTCCTAGTATATAAACCTTGTGTCTCATTTTCCGAAACCCTAATGCAAAATTCTAGGAGGCAGACAAACTCATTCTCAACCTATGTAAGTTCATTCTCAACCTTTTATCTCTAAATCCTTCTTCTTTAATATTCATAATCATGGTTTAAGTCTTATTTTATCATATAAGCATGTTTAGGGTCGAGCTAATCATCTCTTGTTGAAATTAGTATAATTAACTTAAAAGTTAGAATTTCAGAAATTCTGTTAATCTGTCTCTGTTTTGTACGAATTGTTTTGCTTATTTTTGAAAGTCAAAGAAGCGACTCACGTTTATTTCAAGTTAAATTATTGTCGGTAAAATTTAGTAATCGGATTCGTAGAAGTTTAGCCGCATTAAATTCTTTATGAACATCTATCTAAAACCTCCGTGAATCTGATTTAGCATAAAGATTACTCTCAAAATATAATTTATAAATTTAATCTCTACTGGATATTTTTCACACTTGAAGTTTAAAGAGTATAGATTATTTTAGAGCTTAATTTTAACCAAAAAGCGTTTTTCAAACTCGTTTTATAAATGAAAACATTTTCTGTGATGGGATTCGTCAGAGTTTGTAAATCTATCTCAAAACCTCTGTTATTTCAGAATTCGAGGATGGAAGCGCAAAAAAAAGTCGTAGCTAAGAGTCATAGGTTTCTAACCCCATTGACCTTGTATTGATTAAATATTTCTAGAATTCATTATGGAATTTATAGTAAGCATGTCCAGTTCAAGAAAGTCAGAAAAGTCGAGAAACTACTTTAAGTTAGAAATTCTATTAGATGTTATTTATACTAGTTTGGATAATTGGTTAGTAAGCATTATAGTTGCATTAGAACATGGTCACTCGTCTTAATGCGAGTTTGGTACGGTAATTGTAGATTGTGGTTTCGAGGAAGAGAAGTTCTAGGAGCGTACTTGGATTTTGCTTGTTATTGGTAAGTTTCCAAACTTACTCAATATGAATATGTATAAATAGTGTGTGAATATGGATTGAGATGATTTGTTCTAAATTGTTTTGAGTTTTGAATGTGATTTTATGTTTAATAAGTATGGTTTTGTATATACTTTGATAAGTTACCATTATTACTCTTGAATGGTTGAGATGGATTTTGAGCGACCTATTTGGGTTATTGGATGTGTTGGTTTGAAAATGATTTATGGTGATGGAAGAGAGGGGTCGTGTCTGTGGCAGACTATACCCTATATCAGGATGCCTTGGGGACCCGTACTTATTTGAGATGGTGTCTCGTCACCTTTCCTCCTCCTTTGGGTTAGTCATTGTGAGGGGTGTACACACTCGGAAATTGTGGCCAATTTAGTACATGGTTGAGGAAAGCTTGTCGAACCGGCAATTAACTAGTTGGAACCTTCTATACATTAATGTTCTATCCGGATACCAAAAGTCTATTAACAAAGCAAGTGGAACCAATTTTGTTAAGTGAATGTTTGAGAAAGAAAGTATTTTGTTTTCTAAAGACTGTTTAATTGTGGTTGTGGATATCTAATATGATCATACTCGATTATGTCTTTGTATTGACTTGTGTGTGTTTCCCAAAATTGTCCACCAAACCTATTACTCGTGGACCTGTGATGACCCTTACAATAATTCTGGTTGTATGGTAAGCAGTGTAATTTGACGGGTTTGTTATTGCCACGCGATGGGACGGCAGGGAAAGAGAGTTCGTGACTAGATGTCGAGTACTAGACAATAGAATAAGACTTGGTGGTTTCGCTTCCGCATGTCGTTGAAGTTATTTTATAAGAGTTATACTCTTTAAGTTGTTTTGAGTTTAAAACCATGTAAGCATTAGTTAAGCTTTTTTTATTAGAACCTTTATTTATTTTTGGATATCGTTACTTTATTTTAAGTAACACCGATAACACGCCCAGTTTCCGAGGAAAAAGGTTTAAAATATTGGAGGTCGGAAATTGGGAGTGTTACACTTAGATTAGGATTTTAATTATTGGGTTAAATCTGTGTCCTTAACGTCATTTCCGAGCCCCTCGGAAATTCAAGTGAGTAAAGTCCCAAATGAAGGTTGGGCCTTCTATTTTTCCCTTATCCACCAAAACTAAACCCACTAACTCTTTCCTCTCTCACCTTTCATCATTTTTCCACCTTCATCTTCCTCACCAAGAACCCTAAGGACTCCATTTTCACTCATAAACTCTCATAACTTAAAACCACCATAACTCCCCCAATACTTAGCCAAATCTTTTGATTCTTGTTTCATTCTTCCTCTTTTCTCATTCTCTTTCTTTTAAGGTAAGAAAGACTCGTTTTTGTAGCACTTCAAATTCTCATTTTTTTCTAAAAGCTTGAGTTTATCTTAAGGTTGGATTTTTCTTGTAGGAGGAGACCTAGAGGATCTTGACAAAGACTATTATTTGATCGAGTAAGAGCTTAAGGATTGAAGAATCGAGGTAATGTTGACGGGTTACTCGGTATCACAGTGAAGTTTACTGGGAACGATATCTCGGTGAAACCTTTTTATTTTATGTGTTTTTCTATGTGTTTTAGGTTAGTTTTTATGTTAAAGATGAGTTCTTGTGTAGATGTTAGTATAGATCTATGACTACAATATGTTTAATTGTTGAATTTCATCTTATAAGTCTCTAATTGATGAAAATTGGTAGTGTTGATGATAAATTACCTTCTTGTTGCTTAAACATGTATTTAAGTTATTAATGATGGACTATTGTGCTATTGTGCTTTAATTGGGTTAGAGTCTCGTGCAAAGAAGAGCTGTCACGGCTTTGTCACGGGAGTGACATACCTGTCACGGTCGTGAAATGCATGTCATGCGCGTGACATACATGTCATAACCAACACCCACCTTCGTCACGGGCGTGACATACATGTCATGGTCGTGACGACCCGCAGTTTTCCTGCACTGACCCCTTTTTGTAAAATGGTTATATCTCCCTCGTTTCTTGCTTTCTTTGGGCGTGTGACCTACCGTTGGAACTGTAAGAGGATAAGGTATCACTTCCACTTAGAATTTATGCATTTCCATGTCTATAACTATACTTATTACCGTTTTAAGTTGACCTTTGTTATAGATGGTTTCCAAACATGTTGTTTGAGATGGGCTTTACGTTTCTTATTAATTATGTTTCTTAAGCTTGGTCTAATGCTTATGTAACATGTATTGACTCTTGTTTATCATTGATTCCTTTATCTTATGCCTTATTCACATGTTTAGTGACGTTTTGGATGTTTAGCTCATTTGAGTCATTTATGCCTTGAGTAGTCGGTTGAGTCTTGGTGGCTGGATGCTATTGAAATCTCATTTCCCATTTGTACCCTTATATTCGTTAGACCTTGTGTCAGAGCGATAGAGTTAAATTCAAGTTTATGTTAGTGAGGAAATGACGACGTTGTTGGGAGGCGAACGCAATGCGTTGATCGACCCGGCCGTCAAATGTTGTATCCTTGCGAGGTGATGTCTTTGCATGTAGCGTACTTTCTTGACGTTTATGTGACAAACTTTCCATTAGCTGTCCTTGCCGGATTAGGTATACTCATTCTCTTTCCGCCTCTTCCGTTAGCTGCCCTTGCCGGATTTGGTGTACTCGGCTTCCGTTATGTCGACCAAGTCTTGGATGTGGAACATAATACCACATGTCGAATCGGAACACGTAGCATTCCGAGAGTCTTGCCAGATTTAGATTAGGACCGTATTATATCATCGATTCATCGTCGTCCTACCGAGAGGATTAGAGTCTAGGGTTTTCACGTCTTGCTTAGTGCAGATGCTAGTGCGTTTTACTTACCGTGAGAGTGTGTTTGCATTTCGTGATGATTTGTTGAATATGAAATGAATGTTTAAATGCCTTGTAGTTCTTGTGAGTTGTGTCCCATTCCTCTTCGACTATATGATCACTAACGGTGAGATGCAAGCCGTTATTAGCGATATCGTTGCCAAAGTGAGTCTTCCCTAAGTCTTGGTTACTTGATATTGTTTATATATGATGATGATATTGTTTTTATATGATTATGATATTGTTTATATATAATGATGATATTGTTCATATTTGATGATGATGATGCATGTTTATATGCTTTGGTTATGTACGTTTTCATGTGATATGGCTGGGAGAACCCTAAGTTACTCCCCATTGACTGTGTCATTCATGTTTAATGAATGAACAGATGCTAGTTGGTGCTTTTTGGGTGGAGACCGTGTGAGCTAGCAGGCGTTGACTTTTGACATTTTACCTTGCGCTAATTAGACTCTAGTTTTCTAGACTCTTATTTGTTTTACACAAATTCTTATTTAAGACGGAGGTATCCGTCTTAAGCTTAAGACGGATACCATATTCTCTCACAAAATACCCATCAAGGGTGAGTGGAGAGCACATGTGGGGTGCCCACCTTGTCCCCTCTACCCATTTCCTCTCACAAAATACCCGTTGCAAGATCCGACCCGTCTTAAGCAAGACCTACTGTTTGTTTTAAGAGACTATGTCTCCTCTTGTAGTTACTTTATTTATTTTTGTTTGCTTGACAATTCCTCGACTTATTTCCTTTCATGTAAAAGTTTTAAAAATATAGTATTTTCATGAATACGTTACTCCCGACTGATTGTCGACCCCCCTATTCTCAGGTTGAATTGGAAGCCGCTTGTCTGGATGTTGGGCTGGAGAGACTTGTGGCGAGATCAATAATATGTTTAGGATTCTAGGTTTTCTTTGAGAATATTAATAATGTAATAGTTTAGTTTTGGATTTAGTAGCGATTCGGATTGATCAGGTGTTTCCGCCACCTTGACCCTATTTTTATTCTTAAACTCTGATTTTTATCTAGGTTAGCGGTTATGCTCCCAGGCGCAACGAGGACGCTGCGTTCTTCAAGTGGGGGTGATTGTAACACCCCACGTTAGTTGAAAAGGTCCATTGATAGACTTAAATGACTAGTGCTTAAAGGGATTTAAAGTACTACTCATATCAACAAAGTGCACTTTCTTTTATGGTTATCCATGCAAAAGAATTCAAAAGTTAAGCGTGCTTAACTGAGAGTAGTCTTAGGATAAGTGAACTCCTGGGAAGGTTTCCGGCATGCGCATGAGTGGGGACAAATGCGCTAAAAAGGACCCGTGTTGATCTGTAGGTCATGTACAGAGCGTGGCGAACTATCGTAAGTGATCGCTCCCAACCCAGGGTTTGGACAGGGGTGTTACATTGTACCTGAATTTCAAATCTAATAAAATATTCTTTGGTACCATTTTTTTGTTGTTATTTTATTTACAAATTCACAAATTCGTGTATACATCGGTTTAGTCGACCAACATCTATCAAACAAGACTTATATGACTCAATACCTTAATAATAGTAGTGGTAAAGAGGTATGTGTACAAGAGTACATGCTAGTCCTAAGTTGAAATATTAGGAGCCGGATTAGAGCAGTCAAATGATAATACAAGCTAAATAACAGGGAAGATAAGATAAGGAAATGTGCTAGGGTAGTATTGAGACTCGGGTTTCAACATGGCTTTTGAGGGTTAACAGTAGTCTTTTAGACAACCAATAAATAAAATTTAATCGGGTCAATAAGTCTTTCAATCAACCTAATCAACCTTCCAATTACCCATTTTCATGGTGTAAAATAGATTTGGGTCACTATCTAAATGTGGCAATCCAACCCCATATTTTCCTCGCGGGTCAGGTAGCAAGTATTAGTTGTTCCTAATGGTCGTCTGGTCGATAGTTCAATTACCCAGTTAATATCATTTTGAGAGTCAATAAAACATAGGCAATTGGTTAAGTAAGGCAGTAAGGATCCTCTGTTCCACTTTTGTGTCACATTCTGTGTCCCACTCTATACAGATTATGACACATCACCTATTGTAGGAATAAAATATGCAGTACATATATTAATTAGTTGATTTGTCAAAATCTGTATAGAATGGGACAAAGAATGATATACCAAATGAGACAGAGGATCCTTACTGCAAGTAAGGATTCCCTAATAACCCACGTGTAGAAGTGTAGATACAACCTTGTCAAAAAATCAAATCCATCCTCTTTAGCTAGGAAAACTACTCATCATCATTTTAAAAACATTTAAAATGATAAATCATAATATATTTCTTTAGTGCTAATAAAAGAGGATCTAGCAATAACGATGACAACAAAACACTAATCTAACAAGAAGCAAACCACGAATATAATCTACGAGAATATATAATTGCTAAACCGCAAACTTTTAACGAACGTAAGTTACTTTCTCATGACATGGGAGTTCTCATTGCCGAAGCTAAATACTGCGGTGAATTCGAGGATCGACTCAAAGCTGTTTTGAAGGAAGTTATGGAGGCAGGGGTTCAGACTGTTCTTTTTTATTGATGAGATCCACAGGTCGTAGAAACAAGGGGCAAGGAATCTTAACATAGAAACCATCTTATCTCATAGAAAATTAGTGTGAAAATAAAACAAAAGCGAATTCTGTATATAGTATAAGAGGAGTGTAAGCACTGCTCCGGAGAATCAAAGCTAAAGCCGGAGTTTGTCAGCCCCAAAATCGACCATCACTAGGCAATTGAAATGCTATACAAAATATTACGCAGTATGGTCATGACCTGATTATTCTTCTAAAGTATTACATGCAGCCGATCAGTTTAAATCATATCACAAACTTCCCAGTCCTCGTCTGAAAGCAGCTTTGGAGATATAGCTTCATAATTAAGATTCTCCCCTTCGAACTCACTTCTAGGAGCTTGACGTTCACCTGATGAAGCAGTGCTCTTCAAAGACGCTGCTCTCTCCAAAGAAGCAATTGTTTCCATACTCCTTGTAGTGTTATACCCTTCCCTCTCTTTTCTTCTTACTTCCGCACCGGTTCCCTCTGTGCTTTTCGCTGATGAATTTGACGATGAGAGTGATTTGCTATGAGAAATACGGTTTTCAAAATTGTCTTTCAGCAGCTTGACATCCTGACTGATAACAGATAATTCTCCCCTGCAAAATAGTTATAGTGATATGTTAATGATTGTTTATAAACAAATGCAGCCTGATTCTATAAATTAAAGGAAAGTATCTTTCATCTTACAAAAAATGAGAGGCCAGACCAAAATAAAACGAGTGTAAAATAGCAAAAGTTCAACTCCACATTTCGCAGAAGGGGAAAAAACAGGAAAAGAATAGTCGAGCAAAGAACTTACTGTAATTCATCTACAACTTCACCTTTCTCCATGAGGAAGTCGCTTAGCTGCAGGAAAAACAAACGAAGATTATTGAGAGACTTAGAAACCATATCTAATCAAGAGATTTTGTTTGTTGATTCCCTGTTATTGAAGGTTTCAAATTACGATTCACGTTAACTTAACCAATATCATCTTGGGATAAGGCTCTACTGTTGTCTTGGCGACCCAAGAAGACAGGATATAAGAGTAGTATGAGAGAAACTAAACTGATAAAGCTATGATTACTTGGGGAATTGGTGGAGCTAGTTTTAGAAAAGTTCAGTTGTTTATCAGAAGAAATTAGCATAGTTATCCTTATTGAAAGTGTGAAGTTCGAGTAGTTAACAAGACAGAGCATAACACAAATTTAGAGTAAGTATCTACCTTTGCGTTCTCCTCTGCTTCTTGCTTCAACAGTTTAGATTCTTGGACGACTTTCTCCATAATGAGTTCTTGCTCTGCAAGAGCGCCTCGTGCAATCTCTTGCTTGTCAAACAACTCTTTTTCAGCTTCTTTCCTTTGTTCCTCAGCTATAGCTAATCGTTCCTCGAGACTTTTCCGCATCTGTGAAAACAAGAAAAAAAATAAATAAGAAAGAAAAGTCAGTTTGTTGGAGGAATATATTGCCCCATTCAAAGTATTCATCTTCAAAGAAATTGTAACAAAATCTAAAAGACCAAAATCCATGTAATCAATGTTCTGACATATTAAAGAGCTAATTTTAAAAGGTTAGTTATTGTGTGTACTGTATAAGCTAAACCCAGTTTCACAACCATGATATCACACTTCCTAATTAGTTCCAACGTATAATTTTTTTTTGTTTTATTATATGCGCTAAAAAATTTACCGACAATAAACGGGATAACAAAGGAGCTAGCTGTCCTCATGATTAAATGACAAAGCCTACTACCAGTGACGGATACAGACAAATTTGTAATGTTGATGGGATTCCATGAAAACCTTTCTAAGCTATTCTCCTGGATATAAGACTGTTGGCAAGGAAGGAAATCAGCAGTCAATACATGCAAAGTAAGGTTTTAATAGCTCACCTCATCAAGCGTGGAAAGAGATTTATCTTTTTCAGCTGACAAACAAAGAAGGCGAGCCTGAAGCTCCTTCACTTCAGTAGCCAAAATAGACTTTTCTCCATACACTTCACCAATATGCTGATTTTGGACAAGTAAGACAGCTCAAAAATATTACTCCGTATATTCAAAAGTAAGAGATTACAAGATAAAAAAATGAACACCACCTAAGAGAGCAACAAACAAATACCATGTCATTTGCTTCTTTAGCATGTTTCAGCGTCTTTTTTATTTCTTCAACCTTTTCCAGGATGTCAATCTCTCCCTTAGTAGACGCTATTTTAGCTTGTTCTGCTTCATTTTTCTGAAGTTCTACCTCCTCCATCAACCTAGCTACTGATTCCTTGGCTGAATAGACAGTGTCCTGCAGCATGTTTCAGCCGAAAATTGTTAGTTATGGTACATCGTACCAGTGACAAACCCAGAAACCTTTGTTCCCAGAACCCCTTGAATATTTTCAAAACATTAATATACAAAATGTATAGTTTAAAAAAAAAATTGAGCTCCAGACGGGAAAAATGCTCAGATTTTTAACTTTTTGAAGGCCCCATAACCAATAATGTCAGTTAGAGCATAAAATAGAACCACAATATCAAAAGAAGCAAATCCGATTGATAGTTAGTAGCAATTTTTTACACGGTCCAAATTACCCGTGACTGTTTGGCTCTCGAGCAAGACATTCTAACTCAATTCAACAAGCCAAATTTAATGACCCTATGCTCGACTACACCAATCTTTGTTACTTTGTCTAAATGACTGTCGTTATCCATACTTTACTACTTTCAGTGCAGAAACAATATTACAACTGTGAAAATTTGAAGCTAGTCAAGAACCAAATTATTACAAAATCGGTACTAGACTTATTGCATGATTCATACAATTAAATTTACTTGCAGTATTTTTTTCGTTTTTTGAGCGAATTGACTTGCAGTACTTCACCATGACACAAGTAGACGATATAAGCGAATTTGACATCAAAACAGAATCCTAGGAAGTCAAAACCTTCTAAATAGTATAATGGAGTCATAATTGTGCATCACTGTAAAAAAATAGTTAAAGCTCCGACTATTAGAATGCAATTTATGTATATCATAGCACAATGGCATTCAGAAAAAAAACAGTGTTCCTCGATGGCACGACTGCTGTCTAAAATACTGTAACTCATCAAATCAGAGATCTTATTTTCAAACTAGTATATATTAAAAAAAACGTAAGTAAAAATATAGAACCAAATACCTTATAGTTTTTTGCTTCCTCGATGATGTCCTCAAGAAGTTTCACTTTGCATATTTGACCAGAACGTGTTATTATACTGCTAAACAAAATATCATTCTCAGCACCTACAACATCAACATTTTCGTGTGTCTGGTCATTGGAAGTAGAATCCATCTCGCTTTTATGATCTAATGAGTTGCAATATGTAGGTGGCTGATCCCTGAACGAGTCAAAAGGAGGAAGATCATAAGATGAAGAACTATTCATGCAGGTTGGCTGCACAGTCACAACATTTTCTAAGTTTTCATCAGCTTCACCATCTTCAAAACGTATGGAGAGTGATGAAGCATCGCCAATCGTATTAGCATGCAGATCAATTTCTGAGTTTTGAGTAGGAACACTAGATCCCTCATCTTCACCGAATTCGCAACCTATATCTTCATATCTTTCTGGTGATATTAACAAACTCTTTTGGACACCCTTTAGTTGATCATCATCGTCATTTTTATTGTAAAAGGATGAAGCTAAAGAATCATCATCAGGATTGTGACCATTATTCCGTGGACTAGAAGGAACAACGCTGTCAGCAGCAATCGATCCTGACGTTGAAGCACTTGAATCAGATGTCTCTGCTATTTTCTCGTCTGTTTCAACTGCTTAAAGAGAAATCTGTTATATTTAGTACTATATCATAGTAATTGTATAAGCTAGAATAGAAGAATCAGAGGCATCAAATAGAAAACTACTATCTTCAATCCCAAAGAAGTGTAGTTCGAGTCACATGGCGACTGTATAAACACAGGCTTATAAATCCAATAAATGACAGAGACGTTTACAGAAGTAGAAAAGGACCCAATATATGCTTTGTAAGCGTATAAGGATTGAGTTCATAAAAGCAAACGATTTAGGAAGTTCACTAAACAAAGAATTTCTTAATAGGTCCTATGGAGTCACGCGGTTTCTCATCATAGTAGTGACACTGAAAAAAGGACGAGTCGGTTACATTAGGAAAAGATTATTCCTGGGTTTGGGGTTTTAGGGTGAATTTGTCATTCTCAAAAGCAAGAAAACTTGATGCTGATTACATTTAGATTACTGTCAATTCTGAGTCTTACCAACAACAGTACGATCATCAGACTTGCCGTCAATGAATGGGAGAACCATAACGAGGATGTGATTCACTGCTTCATCAGGATCCTTAGAATGTTCTATAGCCACAGCTTTCAGTAGACGAATGTCCACCTTCAGAAGCCAGGACAAAACACTCGTAAGAGAAAACACACAATCCATATTTCTAAAATTTTCAAAGTAGGATAAGTAAATTTGTTTCAACCTCTGAAGCCTGATCACACTATAAATACCATTGAAAACAATTTATACAGAACGGTAATTAGTTGCACCGAAAATAAAGGAAAATTATTAGATTAGTGCCCTGTCTTTTCCCACCATGAGTAACAAGGAATTGATAAAGTTTATAAAAACTATCAAAGTCTTCTGCTTACGGGGGGTAGGGGGTCAATTGTACACAGCCTTAACCGTGTGTTAAGAACAAAAATAGAATGTTCCCGGGATACCCATAATGAATCCTCCATCGATGATTTGTTCCAAATTGAGAATCAACCCATCGATAAATTATTATTCCACCCCTTAATATCTCCAGAGCAAGAACTTTGAGTCAAGATTACCAAATCCGTAATACAAATACGTAATTAGCTCAAAATAGAGCATAATTCGGTAAAATTCTAACCAAACACCATAATTCAATATAACTGGGATCCGTAATTCACAATTTTGGAAGTAACTAAGCAAATCCGGTAATTCAGCTTTGAACTTTATGTGTTAACATTATCAAACCCTAATCCTAAGATTATTACAGTAACAATAGTCTCATTATTTGATTGATAGCTCAAAAAAACCCAAATGAACCCAACAATATGTAATTTTCCAGATTATTATAATAAACTGAATTGAAGAATTGAAGATAGAACATGAATACCTGAGGAAATACATCCACCAAAGTCTGATAAACTGAATTGAAACCCATTATGAAATACCAATCACACTGCATGTTTAAAACCCAAATAAAACCATTAAAACATTATAACTTTACAATTAAGCAAATAAAAAAAGAGGGGAAAATCCTCCATAATAATTTAAAAAAGTATAAATTGGGATAATAAATAAGAATTAAGAGATGCGATTAGAAGAAAAAAGATAGATGATGATTAAGAGGCTAACCTTTAGAAAATTGAGTAGAACAGAGACATGGACGAAGAATAGGAGGATTGTTTCTTTTATTGGTTAGCCTCTTAATCATCATTGTCATGTCCGTATTAGAGAATGTTATCATTATCAAATATCAATCCATTATTGTCTTAAACCCTATACCCTTACCAAATACGAGTAGTTAATTACTATTGGGAATTTGGGATATTCTACCATTGTATTTCATGTTTTTTTTTCCTTCATATTTTACATGGTTTGGGCCGGGCCGAGCCATATGAGGGGGTCCGTAAGAGTAACTCCAATGGCAAGTTACAAGACCTTGTAGCTTGCTTTGACACTTCTTTTTTTCCAAGCAACAATGCTTTCATGCTACAATACCCTCAAATGGTAAGCTACCCATGATTTAGCCTATAAGGTCCCACATAACAAAAAAAAGTATTGTAGTATAAATTATTTAATTGTTTTTCATTTACTTATTTTATTTCAAGCTATGTAGCTTGACAAAGCTACACATGCTCATAAGAAGGAAGTTATTTTTGTACTCCAATGGTTAGCATACCGCTTGACAATTTACTTTAATTGCAAGCAGGTCCTTAAATGTAACCATTGGAGTTGCTCTAACCGGCCTTGAGGGTGGGCGGGTCGGGCCTGGTTGGAGGCGGGCTGAGCGGGCTATGAAAGGGGGGGGGGAGCCAGAGGACGGGCTGGGGGCGGGCCTACAAGCAAGCTAAGGTTAGGCGGGCCGGGCAAGGGGGGAGCCGGAGGGCAGGATGAGGCAGACCTAGGGCGGGCTGGGGTTAGGCTGGGCTTTGGACGGGTCGGGCTTGGTGAGGGGGTCCGAAACCGGCCCGGGTTGGTGGCGGGATAAGGGCGGGTTAGCGTGCCGGAAAAGAAAGTGGCCCGAAGGGCGAGTCGGGCCGGGCATGTGTTTGTATTGTTTAGGAGTACTTGGAGTAGTTAAGAAGCATAAGACATGACAAATAATTATTGTTAAGAAAGTTAAAACAAGTTAGAAGATTATACGTTTGATGTACAACAAAGTTTTATAATAAAGCTTTTGAGTTTATTATAAATATTATAAGTTTTATATTTTAAAGTTTCCGAACTCAAAAACATTACATCTAAGCTCTGATAAATTTGCCTTTGGCGTACAAAAACTAACATGTACAGAGTAAAACTGTGAAGAACTCAGAAATAATGCCCATAAACTCAATTATATACTGGGTATGATGTACTACATCCGATGTATATAAGCTGGATGTACTACATCATACCTAGTATATAATTGAGTTTATGTTCATTTTTTCTGAGTTTTTCAAAATTTGTAAGTTATATTGAAATTTTTTTACGTCAAAATTGAAATTTAACCGAGCTTGTAAGTAACAAGGTAGAACTCGTACAAGGGGTTTAAAAATTAAAGAAAAGAGAATTTTAGGAAATTTTGGTCATTTAATCGGGCGATTTTAGCAAATTACGGGAGATAAAAAGTTTATTTTTCACACTTTAGGGAAGGTGTCCAACTAGGGTGTATGACGAAGTATTAGTTAATGGAAAATTATATGGCGTCATCTGGTGGCACTCAATTTGAGCGCCACTCGGAGTATTTTTAATTTGTAAATTAGAATATATTTTAATTTTAATTTATTTATTTGTAGCATGAGTCAACTCATCTAATGAAGGATAGAACAGGTAGATCATAACTCTCTTTTACTCATCGGTTCTTTGAAATTAAGCTCTTTATACCTCTCTATTTCATGTCGATCTCTGCCGTGTACTGTTGACAGTCATCCGTGGTCCGCTAAGGCGCTAATGCACAATTCACTTTCCAAATAATGCGATAATGATGTAAACTTAACAAAGGTTGTTCAACAACATATACATTATGTGTTAATTAAATAATGCTTTACAGTGCATACTGAAATGAGTTTCATAAACTTATATTTCATGATGATTAGCATCATCTCACTTAAATAAGTTCATGAGTTCATCATTGCCAATATAAATGTATCTTGACAAAATAATTTTGAATTTGAGTAGGTACAAGAAGTTTCTTTGGACAATTTTCTTGATTGGCTTGTTTCATGCTATAGGACAGTCTAATAGAAAAAAGTACATGAGACGTTCAAAGTAGCGTGGTAATCGTACCTACAAAAATTTCGGAATAGAAAAGTGTTAGATATGAATTCGATTTGAGATAACAGCAATGTCATAATTAGTTACCCAATGATTCCATGAACTGAACTCGAAAGATGGTAAAATATTGTCAAGTATGACCTAATGACCATATTGGAAAACCGTCTGTTGTACTAGTATTTCCCAAACAACAAAGCTTCCGCTGGCAAACTCAGTACCGACTTTGAGACGTCCTTCGTTTGTGACCGTCATATATCTCTTGAAAAGGGGAAGCTTGATCTCGGTATAATCCAAGGGCGGAAGAGGAATAAGATCACACCGGTAAGGGCTATTGATAGGGTCATATGAAACAATATTACTAACACCATCCAATAGAAATAGTCCATTAGAGAACACGACATTGCGTCATGTACCTGCGAAACTGTACCCACTAGGAACCGGCACCTGGTATTCGCGCCAATCAGCGATTTCAGAACATAAGTCGTACACATAAATATTACAAAGATCGAGGTTTTTGGGCTTGATGAAGACTACAACCGTGAATTTAATACTGTCGGGCGTAGCCCAAGCCCTCGTATTATTCTTCATCGCTTTGTAGTAGCAAGTGAAGCCAACGCGAACATAACTATCGCCAGTTGCAGCATTGAGCACGGGTAATTCCGTCCAACGCTTATTAAAGGGACTGCACACATAGAAGATACCATAGGTGGGAGTATCTCGGTCATCTTGAAACGTGGCTTCTAGTAAGACGAAACCACCATAAGTGCCCTTTAACTCAACATTCCGCAGAATCTTCTTTACTACCTTAGTAGGGGGAATACCATAGGGATAATTATTGTAATAAATGTCTTTTCGTCTTAGAGACGGAACGAAATCAAAAGACGAGGCGATATCCTTATAATCATCGTCATGAACATGTGGGAAACAAAACACTTCTCTAGGACAAGGTCGAGGACGGAACGACTCACTTGAAAGAACACCGATATTATTATAAAGGTGGACAAAGAAAGACGAGGCAATAAGACGATTCCATCTCTTACACATACGTTTGAAGCTATAAAGTAATTTGACAGGCAGTTTAAGCAAGATTTCAATCAATAAATCTTGAGTCAATTCGAAACGTGAGGTAGTTGAGACGATGGTTGAACACGAAGATAATTTCCGTCTTTTTATTGCTGAAGATTCCATGCTTGTTATGCAAATGCCGTGGGCAGTACATCAACAAGATGAGGGGAAACGCGGCAAAGGTTGTTTCATACTGATCCGTACGTTTATTGTCTATACTTCCTCCGTTCACTGTTTTTATTTTGTGTTCAACAAGATCAGGGAAAACGCGGGAAATGTTGTTGCATACGAAGTACTCTGTATGCCTATTGTCTACTTCCTCTGTTAACGGTTTTTATTCTTTATAAGGGTATTTTAGAGGTAATCAATTTAGCTTAGATTATGATTATGATTTGCGTGCGTCCGTTTTTAGAGACTGTACTTAGATTGATGATACAAACTTCAGTTTATCGGGTTTAATCAATTTATTCTTTATAGGTCCGGTCCGGTCCTTTCGGGTTTCGGGTTTGTTGGCCGGGTTTGTTTTGGGTTAAAAGGTCGAGTTATTTTGGGTCGGGTCATTTTCGGGCCAATAGTTATTTCAAGTCGGTTTAATTCGGGTCTGCTTAGTTTGAGTCGGCCGGCCTCTAAGGTTTCCTTATTTTGCCACGTGTCGTAATATAATGTTAAAGATTTCCTAATTAATCTAATAACTAGTTTTATTGCCCGCGAAATTCGCGGAGCGGTTATAAAACGTGGATTTTATTTTCTCGTTTTATTGTTATTCATACATTTTTTTATTTATGTTCAAGACATTTTTTTAGATAATGCTCAAAATTTGAATAATTGTTATATCATACTAAAAAAAAAACAGTCCTCGATCATATGACACAATGTACTTGTTCAGAGGGGAGACTTTATTTTTTACCCACATAGTTTTACATAACTTAAATATAAACTACATATATAGAATGGTAAAAAAAAACATTTGACTTTAAAAATTGATCAAGGAAGCATGAATCTTTATTATTAATATATCAGTAATAAAGTAAAGTTGAAACTTAACTTTATGGTTAAAAAATAAATGTTTATCCCGAAATTAATTATTTTATATTCATATATACATATTGTCCCTTAATGTTTTGCATGCATTGTCGTGAGAGTCCAAGTTGAGCCTCACATTAACACCGTCGTATATACAAAATCTCACCATTTTAAATTAAAAAAATAAATCTAAAAAAGAATAACGAAGGTAAAAAATAATTAGGACAAGTTGAGTAATTGAGTACTATTCATTCTGCACCAATATTTGATCACTGAAAGTATAAAAAAATGCTCCACTACACGATTTTATGATATTATCACAACAAAGTGAACTGTTGAAATCGATGTGAGTTAGTTTGTGGAGCACATTGATGAATAGAACCGAGCTTGGTCTAGTTTAACTTTATTGTAAGAAATTGATTACATAGCCTAGAGTCTTAAGATCCCTTGAGACCAGTATCACCTCCAAATTGTCCTTTCAAAAGACATTGATTCATGGCTTCTATGTCAAAGATATCATACCCAATTGATAACTTTTAAATTTATAATTATATTATATATCAGTGTTAAATTGGAATTTGTTTCATCCACAATCCTGTTTGCTCCTTAGTATCTGTAAAAGAAAAAAGTACATGATATAGTTAAGATCATATGTAATGAGCTCATATGTCATGTAATGAAATATGAGGAACATCCTACGAAAGAAATACTATATTGATGTAAAATACGCGTATATATGGATAATTAAAAACCTAATGAAAATAACGATAAAATGGGGCACCAATACAAAGATTATGATGAGAAACACATAACTACCAATATTACAAAAACATTAATAAATTATCATATCAAAAAGGAAAATTGGAATAATAACCATTTGCAAAAAGAATGAAATTGTAGTGACTAATTTGGTTTTTCTCTTCACAACTTAATTATATATATGCATAGAAAGGTAAGTGAATGGGTTAAAAAACTTAAAAATGGAATATTACTAATTAATGGACATAAATTACAGAAATTTAAGTGCCATTAAAGAGAGAACATGGAAAGTCTAAAATTTTTTAAGAGAGTATACGATGTGATTTAGAGTTTGGAAGTGTTGGAAATACGTACCTCAATAGCGCAATGGTACGGAAGATCGACGTGCCGGCGTTCTGTCCACGAAACCCGAAACCGATGGCTACTAGAGTCACCGGAGGTAGTTCACACCCCAAATCCCAAAAGCTCAAATAATGGTGACTTTGTTGTGATTGTATGTTACTGTTTGTGTATTTGTGTTGTGTATACTTAGCTTCATATCAGTCCTATATTTATACTGTCACAATTTGACAGTTACAAGAGGAAGATGAATGGAGATAATGAGCATTAAACGTATTTAATTGTCTCATTATCTCAGCTATAATTTCTGTCATAATCTCAGTCATAATAGAGATTGTATGACTAACAACAATTGTAACAGTCATCATAAAGATGGCCGTTCAAATTTCAATAGGAAGTATAACAAATAATGTCTTACAAATGGAGGAGGGATTGCCACATGTTGCTTCAATAATTGCTCAAACTAGGCTTTTTATATTAGTGTATAGATATTAAATGCGAGTTCAAATTAGCTTGTTCGGGTCACTTTGTGTCATTTAAATCGGGTAGCTTTTGGGTCGGGTGGTTTTAGGTCGAGTTGTTTCGGGTCAGGTCAGTTACGGGTCTAGTAGAACACGGATTAAGTTCGGGCCAGGTCGGGTTAATTTGGGTTTTCGGCTATATTCAGGTTTTGAAACTCGGGTTATTTTTGGGTCCCAAGTCAGCTTTTCGGGCCGGGTTGCTTTTGCCAAGTCTACCCTTGACACATCTTTTATTTTTTCTCTTTCGTGTCATTTTTTTTCTTTTCACTTTTTTTCATTTCATGTTTTTTTTCTATTTCATTTTGGGTCATGCTCTTTCATGGACATGATTTACTCAATCATGGACATGTTTTCCACAATTACCCCTCATATTTTATTCCACCACTTTCCCTCTCTTCAAACAAAAGAAATCACAACCCTAGACCTCCTTACCACCACCACCACCTGGAAGGGTTTCCACCACTGCCACTACCACCTAGCACTGCCACATGTGACACCCACTAGCACCGCAGCTGCCATCCCTGTCGACCTAACCCCGCCACATGTGACACCCACTACTGGTCTGCACCTTAAACCGCACCATTAGCGTTACCATTCCCTTGCCTCCACCTCTGCCCCTGTCGCCCTACCCCTGCGCAACCACCATCCATCACATGCCGCACCCTCCCTCGAGCCACCATCTGCCACGCCCTCCGTCGAGCCAACCTCCCCTGCGCCCTTAGCTTCCTCGAGCCACCATCTGCTGCATGCGCTGTCCGCCACAACCACTGTCTCTCCACCATGTTCCCCGCCCCAACTTAACTACCACTTCTTGAGTGAAACCCTAATTGTTAAATTGAACCTAATGGGATTTATAACTAGTTGATTTTGGTACAAAAATATTGATATGTTGATGAAATTACAATAATTACTTGTTAATGTATGAATTAAGTGTATGATTGATTACTTTGTTAAGAAGTTGATTAATTTGATTAATTTGTTAAGGGAGGAGAAGAGAAGGGAGAACTTTTTCTTATTTTGTAAAAGGGTATGCAATGGAAAAAATGTGGGAAAATGTCCATGAAAGAGTAAAAGATGTCCATGAAAGAGCAATTACGTTCATTTTAACATGAGAGAGTTCACAATCTTTGCCAAACAATAAGGAATCAACAATCCCAAGCGCACACCGTTTCAAACAGACAAATTAACAACATACCTCAGCCTGTCAAAACAATAGAGCATTGCACCACTTCCTACTAGGTCTAGCATGGCTAGGGTTAGACCTGACAAAACTGACCCGTCCAAAATGACCCCAAATAACCTTACCTGAACTCGACCCAACACCCGAACTCAAGTTCCGAATTGACCAACCCACTATAACCTGACCCGACCCGACCCACTATAACCTGACCCGAATGTTTATTGTTGCAAACAAATTATTATCCATGAATAACTTAAAAATAGCTAACCCGAACCCGACCCGAAACAAGCAAACCCAAAATTGACCCGATCAAAACACGACCCGATTGACCCGTTTACCAGGTCTAACTAGGGCAGGCAAATTTTTAAGTAGGTAATTTTTTGTGCAAGTCTAATGTAAATAAGGGATGAAATATAGTCAGAGAAATGACGAAAGGCGAATGTAAATACTCTCAAATGCAACAATAATGTACCAACAAGAACAGTGGCGGACCCAAAGCTTTATAATTGGGGGTACACATTTAAATAATTTTTTTTTTTTGCGTATAATATAAAAAAAAAGCTAACAAGTAAAAATTTTCTTTGTGTTAAAAGTCAATGGTCGTAAAAGAAAAATACAAATAAGTGAAATTAATGTCATCGAACAAGCCAGATTTCATGTTCTGAATAGTTCAATACAACATTGTTTTCACTTAGACAAAAATAAAAAATAAAAAAAAATATTCATAGCACAAATAGACAACAAAAAAAAATATTGATAAATTAAATAGTTAAATTCATCATATCGAACATTTAATTAACAATCTAAATTACAAAATTGGAATTGAGCAAATTGAACTTGGTCGTCTAAGCTAATAGAATTTGAAATTAACAATCAAATTACAAATTGGGAAATTTGAATTTGATATCGGTCGTCGAAGAAGTAAAGAACTAAGTTACCAATATTCATAGCATAAATAGATAACATAGTCTTATAACAAAATTATTGATAAATTAAGTTCATCATAGAGAACTTGGAGTTAAAAATCTAGATTACAAAAATGAAAGTGAATGAATTGAAATTGGTCGTCAAAGCAAATAAAATTTGAAATTAACAATCAAAGTACGAAATCCGGAAATTGGAATTTTAATGTTTGGAGCAAATAAGGAGGGACTTGAGTGGAAATTATATAGTTTCAAAAAATATACTACCGGAAATTGAAATTTTAATGTTTGGAGCAAATAAGGAGGGACTTGAGTCTTGAGGGGAAATTATATAGTTTAAAAAAATAAACTACTCCAAAAGGGGTTATGGAGGCTTGAACCCCCACCACTTCTCCCACATATAAAGACTTTAACCAGTACACCAAAGTACTGTTCTTATCCTATATGACAGGTAAATGCTATACCTAGTTAATGTAAACCTTTTTTTTTTAAAAAAAAATCCCAAAATCCGAGGGGGTGCACGTGCGGTGCTGTGCGACCCCCCCGGTCCGCCCCTGAACAAGAATAAGAGGAAATACGTGTCAAATGCATCAACAATGTACCAACACTTTTTAAAATAGAGCTTAATAAACAAGAAAATAATAAAATAAAAATAACACCGCAAATTTCGCAGATATTAAAACTCTTTTAGCTATAAAAATCGCGTAATTATTCGTAGTATTTATGATATCGTATAATTGTATACTCTATATACTAGTTTCACAAATTCTCATTTGTGACGGGCATATACGTCGCAAGCTTGCTTGCGACGGGTCAAATACTACCCATGTGGGGTAGATAAGACAAAAGCAGAGTGTCTTGGGAGTAGCATTCTGTTTTGTCTTATCTACCCGCATGGGTAGTATTTGACCCATTACAAGCTTGTGACGGATATACCCGTCACAAGGGAGACTTGTTGTACTAGTTTAGGACCCATGCAATTGCATGGTTTTTTAAGAGGGGGTATATATAAAAAAAGAAGCAGAAAAGGTAAAAAATAATTTTATAATTTTATATTAAACGTTAAAACATGTTATTAGAACTTAGTATGGTTATATGGTTTTATGGTTGAAAATTATTTTAGATACAGTACTTGTGAAGTTTTTTTTTAAGTTTCACTATTTTTCATATTTAATTAATTCATAACTTTAGAATTTGTGACGGTTACATTTTTATTTATTGTGATTTTTAACAACAAAACTTAATTTTAGTTTATATCTTAATTTATAAAGGATGATCATTGTCACGTGGCATATGTACTAATGTAACATGACCACTACAAATATTTAGTTGCTTAATTTTATTAAATTATAAAATTAATGTTATCCTTATAAATTTATCACATGTACATCAATTTCATTTGTTTTTTTTTTGCTTATTACAATAGGGAAATTCACACCACAATATATAAATTTATTTGTTTCCTTATTAAGATAAGTTGAATTTGTAGGAAAAATTTGCGGATAGACTTATTCTTTTAGTTATAGGGAGATTGTCAACAGATCATCATGCCTAATCAGGGATTATTATAATCTAACAATGGCGATAAATCTAATTGATATTAGACCTGACAAAAGCAACCCGACCTGTATGACCTGACCCGAAAAGGCTGACCCGAGACCCGAGACCCGAAACTAACCCGAGTTGCAAAACTCGAATATAACCTGAAACCCGAATTAACCCGATCCGACCCAAACTTGACGCGAAGTGCGTCGACCCGAAACTGACCCGATGACCCGAAATGATCCGATCCGAAACCAGTAACCCGAAAATGACCCGAAAACATATAACTTTAATTGAACAAGAAAGACTTGAAATAACTAGAAAGCATTTTTAAAATAATGCTCAAAAAATAAGTATTTGTTGTTTTGGGTCGGGTTTAAAACTATTTATCAAAATGGTGTCCACGTAGGTTCGGATTTCGCGAACCAAAAATATGAAGGAAACACGCCGTTGGCAATGACGTGTTTCTAGTGAGTAGAAAAATGCAAACTTACAAAAATGGATTAAAGCAAACACGCCATTGGGAATGACGTGTTTTCTGAAAGAGACACGCCATTCCCATTGGCGTGTCTGTGGACAGTACCAATTTTGTCTTTTTTTTTTAAAAAAAAAAAATTAAAATTAAAGACACGCCATTGGGAATGACATGTATGTTCCGTGTTTCGGGTTTTGAAAACCCGAGCGTACGTGGACACCATTTTGATAAATAGTTTTGAAATCGACCCAAAACGATAAATACTTATTTTTTGAGCATTATTTTAAAAATGCTTTCAAATAAGTATATCCACCTTTTTTTTCTTAATTATTAACACGAAAATGTGTCTGACTCGCAGTAGCCCGACCCATTGACCTGAAATTGACCCGATCAACTTACCCGAAAGTCACCCAAAACCTGAAACAACCTGACCCGACCTAACCCGATAATATGATAGACCCGAAATGGCGCGATCCGAACCCGATCCGATCCCGTTTGCCAGGTGTAATTGCTATATGGTGTTTGGCAGCTTGCACGTTGTTTGCCTTCCATTGTAGCATTACAGATGTTGTAAATCTAAATCGTATAATTTTATACTCTATATATACTGTATGTTGAAGAATCCGGCTGCCACAAATCTTGTAAAATTACAGATCTATTGATGTTAATGAACATAAGGTGCGTACATGATTCACAAGTCCGAAGATACTCCATGTCGCGACGTCGCGTCGTAACGTCAGTGAATTTCATCACCGATGGCATATCCTCCAAATGCAATTCTTATTCTTACTCGTACTCCGTTTAACTTAAAGTTGAGGAATGAAAAATTCAGGAGGGCATAATGGAGAGCGTGCATCAATGCTTCATAAAATCGTCGTATTTTATCATCCTTGATGCTATATACACCGATATCATGTCCTCCTGACTCCGTCACCGCATGCCAATAAATGCTATTGTCATCCGTGAAATATACACAATTTCGTTGCAAACATTTGTCATGTGCCAGAGAAATAGACATATAAGAATTCTGACCAACAAACAACGCCACATCACCCAAATCTTCAATGTATTCCCAAATTTTCTCTTTAAGATTAAGTTTGTAGACGTTGAAATTGAGTGTTCGATAAACAATGTCAAAATCGTAATTAGTATTACTTCTGTTCCCCACATGTTCCATGTATCGTAATATCGTATATCGACTACCGTGAAGTGATTAGTACCTGATTGTATCAAATATACATTTATCATGAGCATTTCCAACCCGTTGAAAATCTCATGGTCACTTGTATATACTCCCTCCAATCCAATCCAAACTACCTATTTGACTTTTTGCGGTGTACGAGACGACACTTTGACCACGTTTTTCTTCATTTATATATTATTTTTTTGGGTCGAAATTATAAGTTTCCGGAACCTCTTCTTATAACAAGCGTAAAAATATCAATTTTATATATAAATTTCGAAGATTTGACTTAATATAATCGAGCTCAATATTTAACAAGTTTGACTTTAAAAAGTGAATTGGTAGTTTGGATTGGATTGAAGAGAGTACTTCATTGGCTTAATCGCTTCTAGACCGTACAATTCCTTAATATTCCAATATGCAATTGCTCCATCATCATATACAACATATATATAATCATCCACGGCCACAACATCAAATATATAATCCTTGATCAATACCCACGTCCACGATTGATTTCCATGCCTACTAGCAAAGGCTAAGTAATTGTTGCGTTTATAAATTAACATAATAACAAACTCGTTGCGATCAACATACGACACTTTGAGCACAATGACCTTTGTCAAAAAGTACGTCAGACACCAATAACTATAGCCCTCGAAGTCTTTGTTGCCATGTCCATGTAAGTTTAATAGAGTCGTATGACGTTTTGGGTCGTGTGTAGCCCATTAGTCCATCTTGTAATGTAACCCTAATCCCGATGTACTATATATTATCATTATGTGGAATGGAAGAGGCATACAATTAAGTTATTAACCTTATCATGGTATCAGTGATCCTAACTCTATCAAAATTAAAATCAAAAAATTCTCAACCCTAGCCGTCATGACTAACGGCGACGGTACCAGCGGCAGTCTGGCCCCTAAAATAGATGCCTCTTCCCCATATTTTCTCGGTCCTCAAGACCGTCCTGGGGATTCCATTACTCCAATTCGTCTATCTTTAACCAACTTTGATGATTGGGTGCACGATGTCACCGTTGCGCTCAAATCTCGTCGTAAATATGTCTTTGTGAATGGTACGATTAACGAACCAAAGCCGCCTTGCACGGCTGATGACTGGGAGACCATTCAGTCGATGTTGGTGGCATGGCTCTCAAACACCATCTCGGCTGAGGTAAAATCTCTCCTGCCAAAATACAAAAATGCGAAGCGACTTTGGGATGACGTTCATGAGCGCTTTGCTGCCGTCAATGGGTCGCGTATTCAACAACTAAAAGCCGCTCTACGTGAGTGTCGTCAAACCGAAGGTATGTCCGTCGCCCTTTATTATGGAAAGTTATGTCAGTTATGGGACGATCTCGACTCTCACGAGCCCATTATATCGTGTGATTGTTGTGATAAATGCACGAGTGGTACGCAACATGTGGCACGTCGTGAGTCCGACTGTCTCCATCAATTTCTTCTTGGATTGATTCCGAGTCAATATGCTACTCTTCGATCGGTTATTTTGGCACAAGTACCACTGCCTTCTGTTGCTAGGGCATTTCACATGGTTTCTCAGGAAGAACGGGTTCGCGGCATCGATCGTGCTAATGAACCTGGAACTGCCGTCTCAAGCTTTGCGGTTCAACCTAAACCTCGCCTTGATTCTCGGACTCAACCTAGACACTCATCTCAGATGACTCGAACACAACGATAAAGACTTCATTGCACCCATTGCAACCGCGACGGTCATGATCGGAGCATGTGTTTTGACCTGATGGACGAAATTCCTGATTGGTGGTATGAATTAAAAGGCATAAAACCGCCTGGCAATCGTGGTGGTAAGGTAGGTCGTGGTCGCGGAGGGGGACGAGGAGGTGTGGTCCTCGTCGTGATGAAGGCAGCAACACGGGCGATGGAGTCACTTTTCTTCTTCTCCTATTGGCGAATCGTGGAAACCCGCCTCTGCATCCTTGGTAAATGTTTATGGTACTCCCTCTCACACTCACTCGGGTAAGTGGCTAATCGATACGGGCTGTTCAAATCATGTTATTGGCACTTATACGTTATTATGTGATGTTCAATCGATTCCGAGGCGCAAGGTGGGACTGCCGAATGGTTCCAGTATTTATGCATCCAAAATTGGCCGTGTGCATCTTACGAATAAAATAATCCTTGAATCCGTGCTATACGTACCACAACTAAAGTGCAATTTGATTTCCACATCACAATTAAGTGATGCTTTGCATTGTGAATTTCTAACTAATTCTACCATGTGCATTATACAGGACGGGGGTACGAAGGAGACGATTGGCACGGGTGAGAGACTAGATGGACTTTACTATCTTTGAGAAGACTTGGAAGCTAAAGTTGTAAGAAATGTGTCATCTGTGGCATCATTAAATTTATGGCATTCTAGATTGGGTCATCCGTCTGAACATATTGTTAAACTGTTACCTTTTTTACGCTCAAGCAAACACACGTTGTCAAAACCATGTGAGGTTTGTCATCGAGCCAAACATATTCGTAGTAGTTTTCAATTGAGCAATAATAAAAGTACGAGTGCTTTTGAATTAGTTCACTGTGATTTATGGGGTCCATAAGATATGTTGGAGTAAGTGTCCTCCACATAATAAATCTTATCAAGGAATATAATTGGGATATTTGTTGACTATATATATGATTAGTCAGTTGATTAACGTAAATAAATAACGGTTGTCTGACTAGAGTTTGACGTTATTGTCGTTTGACGGCGGTGATCAACTGATCCCTTTCGGTCACACCTAAAGGATGAAATCCAAATAGTAACTAATTATTTGTATACGATACAGTTAATTAGTACATTACATATATTCGATATTTACGAGAGTTAATTGTTAGAAATTGAGTTAAGAACTCAAATTCGATTAAACTTATTTTTCAATTATGCGATAATTGACTAATAAAATTATATCTTATTTTAATACGATTAAATAAGATTTAACTTAGTAATTAATCGTTAAATTACTAAATTAGTTGAGGTTTTGAGATAGAGGTAATTAGTTAATTATATTTAAAAGGAGTTGTAAAATAAATTAACTAAGCATTGTAGGACCCATTATATATTGATATAATGGTAAAATATTACTTAAAATGTTAAGTACATATTATTTATTTAATGAGTCATATAATTGTTATATGATCAAATTAACACTTAATTATACAAGATAATTAACCATATGATCAATAAGTATTTGTGAGACAAATATCAAAAATCAAAATGGACCTAACTAGACCATTGTGGCCGGTTATGATGTAGTTACAAAGGTGATGATTTTTGTTCTTGTTTACACTCTTTGGTTACTAATTGAAAGTGACATAACAAGTAGAAATAATCATCACATATACTACAACACTCCACTCTAATGCATGTGATCAAATTAAACAAAATAATAGTCCATCTTTGGACAAGGTGGTCCGGCCTCATGGCCTTTATAATGAACAAATGTTGTTCATTTTACTACTACTTGATTTTGTGCAATTTGTTTACTTCTCTCTAAAATTCTTCCTCTCACTAAAAACTCTCATATAGTAATATTTACTAAGTATTACTAGTGTAGTAATATAGTCATAATATTAGTAGTATTATATCTATCTTATTATCTAGTTAATAATAAGGGTAGATTATTTGGGTTAATCTTGGTGCAACTTAGAGGAGATCTTCTACTTTGGAGATTACTTTTGTTCATCCATATTTGTAGCTCAAGAACAACAAGAAGGAGTTCTTGTTGTGCCCTTATATTTTCCATATCAATGTGAGGAAATTTCTTCCTTTATATAAATGTCTTTATATTTGCATGCATGTTACATAGATCATTAAATACTAAATTAAAAAGTAATTTAGCAACTAATTAGAAGAGTCTAATTAAGGTCTATGGACTTTCAAGTGGTATCAGAGCTAGCTTGTAGCATGCATGTTCATTTTGGACATTTTTATTAAAGTTATAAGATAACTAATAAATAAAAGATTTTGAGTTAAAATACGATTCTGACAAAAGTTTTTGGTGCATGTATACCTACTGACCTAAAAATGTTTGTGGTCAAATTTCGTGATTTTAAGGATTAATTTGCTATTTATTTAGATTTTTGGCGTTTAAACCGAGTTAACATGCATTTTATAAGTTAAAAGTTAACTAAAAATAGTTGCATGTTGATTCTGGCCATGAAATTTTAATATGATCTCACATGCATCTCTTACATATTGTATGCAAAATTTCGTGACTTTTACTTATGTATTGCATGTTCATTGATTTTTATACGATAAAAGTCGATAATATGAGATTATAATGTTCATAAAATTGAAACTTCCATTTCTGGTCTTAAAATTTTTTTTGTACATTTTAAATTCTGATTTTGATACTCTTGGTGAAATTTCATAATTTGTTTCACTGTTTACTATATCTAATGTTTTTATTTGATAAAACCATTAAATACGAAGCTATTTGTTCATAAAACTAATTTAAATTTTTTGAGCAAATGTTTTTTATTTTTATAGTTCCTGGAATTGTTCCAGAATGTACAAAATTTTTGGTTTCAAATTTTATGATGTTTATATTTTATTTTGGTTTTATTTCATAATTGTTATGATTAAACCGTAATATTTAGCAAATGAAATCAAATCGATCTAATTAATGACCAACAAAATTAGTAGTGACTAATTTTGAGTTCTTAATCATTTTAATTAATTAGTTTGAATTTAAATGAGATTTAAAAGTTGATACTGATTTTTAATGGTTAAAAATCAATATATCCCGGAAAAATCGAGCTACAATGAGCATGAATGAACTTAGGACGATTTTGGCATGAATTTTGAAGCAATTTATTTTATTTATGGTTGAATGAATGAATGTCATTTATTTAATAATTTTATGCAAAGTTTGTACCTAGTATGACCTAGTTATTTTTAAATCGTTATTACCCGTAATGTAAGGGAATAACGGTTTGGTTGTAATTTTATTGCGATCTCGTATCGCCGGTTTTGTATAATTTTAATAATTTCATTTCATAGAATAAATGTATAATAGGAATTTGTATATTTGTATATTTGTAATTATTTTTAGGAAAAATTACAAATAACCACCATGTATTTACGCTTTTTTTACAAATAACCGCCATGTATTACGATTTTTACAAATAACCCCCTAACTTTCACGTATACTCCCCAATCACCACCGTATATTTGAACCGCTACTCGTTTTTCCTATTTTCCGAGTCGTTAATGAAAATACTACTCGAAATACCCATTTTACCCCTCTCCTACTCACATTCAGCACCTCTCCCTTACTCCTACCTCAATTACGTTTTCCATATTTCCCCAAATCATTAGAACCCTAAATCCCCAAAAATCCCCCAAAATCAATTTATGCACATCCCTCCAATTCAACCTGGTTAATTCCCACAAAATTAATTGATGCAAATCCTTATGTCATAATGTCATGATTCAAATCACACCATTAATTGATAACCACCATTAATTGATACAAATCACACTTTCTCGTTGCTTCTAAAGTAGAAGACACTTGATATTTCCGAAGAATCAGCAGCAACAAACCAAAAGACCTTCACAGCAAGCATCAAATTTGTAAGCTTTCATTAATGTTGGCCACTTGTTTTTAAACCTTGAAGAATTTCATCCGAGAAAGATGTGATATTTTCCAATTGGTCTTTATCCACTTGCTTTTAATAGATTACTCCAAGCTCATTTTATTAGGTTATATTACATATTTACATTTGATTTTCGTACACTTTTTCATTTTTTATTGCTTAATTTGCAGCATTTTTAGGATGTCAGAACCTTTTCAGTTTGATGTACGATATCACTATGAAGGTAAATTTGAGACGATGTCAAATGGATGCAGACCTTTAATTGGAGTAGATGGTTGTCACCTTAAGGGGATGTACCCGGGTATGATCCTTGTAGCTGTGGCCATGGATGGGAACAATAATATATTTCCTATAGCTTGGGCTGTTGTTGAGGTTGAAAATAGAGATAGTTGGCAGTGGTTCCTTGAGCTTTTAGTTACTGACATTGGTGTTGATGAAGGGGCCGGTTTCACTTTTATGTCTGATAGGTAGAAGGTTTGTCGTTTTCCTCCTTTTATTTCTTATTTATCTAAATAATTTGTTCATTTATCCATCGTAAATTCAAAATGGTGTGAGAAATAGTGTAACATTCTATAAAATAACTTCACTGTATTTACCGGGGCTTGACATGTGCTAGATGAGAGCTACAAAATCAATGTACTAGTAGCTTACTAGTACAATAAAAAAATAAAACAATAGCCTTGTTCCCTTAATGTGTAATTAGTAAGTGCAAGTCAGTCACTTCTTTAAGAGTATATTCTTAGTGTTCCAACTTTTTTTTTGATGCAGCTACTAATTCTACATCTTGACAATTATCCTAAACTTTTGAAGATCGAGTTCTTCTGAAATTTGATCTTTGTTTTTTTTTTTATAAATGACTCATGTACAGGGACTACTTGATGCCTTAAAAATGGTGGTCCCAAAGTCGGAGATAAGATTTTGTGTTAGACACATTTGGGCCAATTTTAAACTTCAATTTCCTGGTCAAGCTTATAAGGATAGCTTTTGGAAAGCAGCTTGGGCAACAACAGAGGTATATTTTTCATACGTTTTTATTTGATATATGAAATGGCTATGTACATGGTATCCCAATGGATATGCACTTGACGTCTCAATGGATATGCACCTGTGTTTGAAATGGCTGTAAAATAGCTTATAAGTCAGTTTCATGTTATTTCATTTATATCTGAACCGGCTGTATGTATATGTATGTATATATATATATATATATAGGGGGGTTCTCTTATATATAGGGTATATATAAGATAATATCTCTGTGTGTGTTTGTGTGTGTGTGTGTGTGTGCGTGTGTGTGGTGTGTGTGTGTGGGGGGGGGGTGGGTCGCGGGGGGGGGGGGGGGCGGAGGGGGGGTGTTGGACTTGCTCCGTCCACCACATCGGGGCTTATACCCACCTTAGTGCCATTAAACGCGGCCCCCGCCACGCCCACGCGGATCGTAGGGCTTAAACAATAAGACAGCACACAAATCAAGGGGTGTCTTTGTAGTTCTCGGTAAATTCTGTTTTTCGGCTTTTTGTTATTTTTTTGTACTAAATGTTTTTATCACACAAAGTAAAGGATATAAATAGGATGCGACACAAGCGAATGTAAAGTGAAAATAGCTGCAAGAATCATGAACTAATACTCCAAACTATATGGCTGACATGATATGATGCAATGAGATATCCATCATTGAGAACTACTTAATGAATCTGATGTTTTAGCAAGCATACCAAAGTGTAAATAGGCTGGACTGTTAACAAATCACCATTGAACAATCAAGAAATGTCTATTTGTCTTGTTAAAATAGGCTCACTGCTGAATTGGTTTCATGCTGAATTCCATGTTTGTCATCCGTTTACATTATACTATTTGCAGGGTGACTACAAGTGTGCCCTTGAAGAAATCAAATTTTTATCAACCGATGCTTATAACTATGTAAATGGGATTCCCCCAATCCATTGGAGTAGACATGCATTCTCAACAAATTGTAAGTCTAGCATGATTTTGAACAACTTATGTGAGACCTTTAACGCCGTCTTAAAGGATGCTAGGGATAAGCCAATCCTCACATGTATGGAATGGTTGAGAAGGTATGTCATGAAGAGAATGTCGGAAAAAAGAGATGGAGTTTTAGAGTATGAGAAGAACTTCATGCCTTACATTAATAAGTGCTTCAAGAGGATAACAAGTGAGACACGATATTGCAAAGTCCATAAAGCAATAGAAAACAAGTTTGAGGTAGACTATAAGGGAAATTGGTGGGTTGTCAATCTAGAGGATAAAACATGCAACTGTAAGCATTGGGAATTGGTTGGAATACCGTGCACACATGCTATGGCCTGTATACTCAACCAAAGAATGAATCCCGAAGACTTTGTTGATAAGGCGTACTCTAGGGAAATGTACTTGGTAGCCTATACCCCTACGGTGAACCCAATGCCCGGAGTAAACCAATGGGAGAGAACGGACTTTGCACAACCATTGCCTCCCTCAATGAGGAAGATGCCTGGAAGACCGTCAAATAAGAAGAGACGAAAGGAAGCTGACGAAGCATCAAAAGGAAAAAAAGTAAAGAGGACAGTGAGATGTAGCAAATGTGGATCACTTGGACACAATATCAAAAGTTGCAAGAATGCACCATCAGACACACAAGCAAAGAACAAAGGTGGACGACCCCCGACTAATTCAACTTGGGTGAAAGCGGCAAAAAAGAAAAGTGACGCAAAGAAGGCAAAGGCATCACACGATCAAACTGTTTTGAGCCACACTGGAAGCCAACCGTCTTTGAATTCACAAAATGTAGGGTAGTTGGTTATTTTATAAGACTTGTTGAAATACATTGTTGTATTTTACGTTTCTGGTATTTTCTTAAACTTTCTGATAATTGGGAATTATGTGTTATCCGTGTTATTTTGCTTGAATGAAAAATTATTACAAATTCTTGTTTCATGAATATGCCTGAAGTTTTGACTCGTCTTTATTGCAATTCTTAAGGGCTCATCTTCATTGTAAGCACCAGCATAATCTTTGCATTTAAAAAAAAAGACGTAGCGTAGTCGTTAGGTTCATGACCTGAACTCTGCACGTCAAAGCCAACCAATTACCCTTCTTTCAAAAAACTTGTATAAAGACTTACAACATCGTAAATAAAAAACACCGTAAATCACAAACTCGAATTTTCATAACTGTCAACGTCTTAGAACGATACAAACTTGACAACACCGTCTTAAACCATTACAAATTCATCTTCATACTACCTAACATTACAAACTTTTTTGAGAGAAAACTTAGTAATTAAACGAGTTAATAATGCACAAGCAAAAGAACCCAAATAGAAGTGCATAACATAGCATTACCACCACCTTAAATTGTTCTAAATTTTTACGGAAGTTAACTTGATCAACCAACTCCATGTTCCTTCTTTTCAAGTCTTCATTTTCCGTCGCAGTTTTTTTATAATGTGCAATGATGGAGGACGTACCACTAACGGAACCAAGTAAGGCATTTTCTAAGTTCGCCTTGGTATTCACGAGTTGTTCAATTGCATCTTTTTGCCATTGTGTTTCATGTTCTTTGATCCATTTGAAATGCCCACAACCTAGCGTCACGTTATTGTTCGTGTAAAATTTACATCCTTCATACTTCTTCCCGTAGTTGTCCGGATCAAGAGACTTACAAACTTTCACGGGAAAACCACACTTACAATTACCAACAACTGAACGTCGAATGGTACTTCCACTTGACGACATTTCCACTAACATAGTTCAACAAAAATACAAATAAGTTAAGGGGTCAAATTAAAACCATAAAATCAACATAACTGTATAGAGTATAAAGCAAGTGAAAATATCAAAGAGTATTAATTCTACACAGTATGGATGATGGCTCCGTCTAGCACAATTAGGACGAAAAATCGTTAATGAAAGCTTACAAATTTGTTGCTTGCTATGAAGATCTTCGTGGTTTGTTGCTGCTGATTCTTCAGAAATATCAAGCGTCATCTACTTTAGAAGCGAACGAAAAAGTGTGATTATGGTGATTTGAATCATGACAGAGGGATTTGCATCAATTAATTTTGTTGGAATTAATTTTGTGGGAATAAATTGATTTTGGGGGATTTTTGGGGATTTAGGGTTCTAATGATTTGGGGAAATATGGAAAACGTAATTGAGGTAGGAGTAAGGGAGAGGTGCTGAATGTGAGTAGGAGAGGGGTAAAATGGGTATTTCAAGTAGTATTTTCATTAACGACTCGGAAAATAGGAAAAACGAGTAGCGGTTCAATTATACGGTGGTGATTGGGGAGTATACGTGAAAGTTAGGGGGTTATTTGTAAAAATCGTAATACATGGTGGTTATTTGTAAAAAAGCGTAAATACATGGTGGTTATTTGTAATTTTTCCTTATTTTTATGAAGACCGGTGACTCCCTCAAGACGGTGCCATTTTGGAAGGTGTTCCAAGTGAAGAGGCAAGGGACCAAGGAGTTGGTTTCCGAATTTGTAACTATCTATTTAATTTTGATTAGCTAGGTGTCCATACTAGGATTTTATTGTTGCTTGATTGCTTGCTTTATTTCCGCTCATGCCAAAATCGTCACACATGCATTTAATTTACCGTTATTGTCAATTCAACGTTATTCACAATTCACCGACTTAGTTCACTTATAGGGAATTAACAACTAAATTGACAAGATCTCTCACATGTTTAAAAATTGAGATTA